>WNWK01002984.1:0-122500 GCA_009830355.1 Cherax destructor
ATGCAGAAAGTGTCGACTACAACTATCAAGACAAGTTTTAGAGACAAGCTTGCATTCTGGTGCACCATAAGCAAGATTCGATCATGAAACTCGAGCTCCTTACTTAGTGGCAGGCACTGGCAAAAAATGACCCTTAAATGAGAGATGCAAGCAAAGATCAAGGGAGATTTCAATGAGCATTTTGAGGATATCTTCGACACTGCCCATTCCAATGCCTTCAAATTCATCACCAATGAGCAGGACAAAGCTGTCCTTGCTCAGTGAGCAATGACATCTATCTATGCATGTTTTCATGAAGCAAGAGAAGAAACAGCAGAAGCATTTAGCCAAGGAATGCTGATGATAAAAGTTACTCTTGAGAGCATCACTAGTTGTACTTTTGCTGATGATTAATTTATGAGTGATCCATTTCCAGGTCTAATCTTACAGATTCTGCCCCTTCGTAATGGATGCTCTGGACACAACGAAGTGCCTGATCAACTGGCAACAATGACTGTTGGGGAAGACAGGCCAGACTTTGTCATGACATTAGCTCATTGGCCCATAATGAAATCAGAATCAAACAGCAGCAGCAGCAACATCGAAAGGCCAGAGGCACAACATTCAAGGTATCTTCAAGCATGACTTGGCTCTAATCATCCACTGGAACAAAAAGCTCCTTCAAGATGACTGAAATTTATTATCATTTTATGTTGTCTTTGAATATGCATACTACTAGGATTCTTTAAGTCATGATGTTAAACACTGAACAGCATCTAATACATATTTGTCAGGGGAATTCTTACAAGTTATATATATCAAGTGAAGAGTGAAAAATCTTCAGGGACTGTTCAAAGTCTGAGTTGTTTACACGTAGCAAACATTTTAGGACCTTGAACAACCCCTAATTTTCAAAATAAGAGTACAGTGGACCCCCGGCTACCGAACACCCCGGAAATCGTACAATTATGTAAGTATAAGTATAATATTCCTAGGTAGTAGGTTGGTAAACAGCAATCGCCCAGGGAGGTACTACCATCCTGCCAAGTGAGTGTAAGACTAAAGCCTGTAATTGTTTTACATGATGGTAGGATTGCTGGTGTCTTTTTTCTGTCTCATAAACATGCAAGATTTCAGGTACATCTTGCTACTTCTACTTACACTTAGGTCAAACTACACATTCATGTACAAGCATATATATACACACCCCTCTGGGTTTTCTTCTATTTTCTTACTAGTTCTTGTTCTTATTTCCTCTTATCTCCATGGGGAAGTGGAACAGAATTCTTCCTCCGTAAGCCATGCGTGTCGTAAGAGGCGCCTAAAATGCCTGGAGCAAGGGGCTAGTAACCCCTTCTCCTGAATAAATTACTAAATGTAAAAGGAGAAACTTTCGTTTTTCCTTTTGGGCCACCCTGCCTCGGTGGGAAACGGCTGACGTGTTGAAAGAAAGAAAGAAGTATAATATTCCTAGGTAGTAGGTTGGTAGACAGCAGCCGCCCAGGGAGGTACTACCGTCCTGCCAAGTGAGTGTAAAACGAAAGCCTGTATTTGTTTTACATGATGGTAGGATTGCTGGTGTCTTTTTTCTGTCTCACAAACATGCATGATTTCAGGTATGTCTTGTTACTTCTACTTACACTTAGGTCACACTACACATTCATGTACAAGCATACGTATATATATACACACCCCTCTGGGTTTTCTTCTATTTTCTTACTAGTTCTTGTTCTTATTTCCTCTTATCTCCATGGGGAAGTGGAACAGAATTCTTCCTCCGTAAGCCATGCGTGTCGTAAGAGGCGATTAAAATGCCGGGAGCAAGGGGCTAGTAACCCCTTCTTGTGTGTTTATTACTAAATGTAAAAGGAGAAACTTTCGTTTTTCCTTTTGGGCCACCCCGCCTTGGTGGGAAACGGCCGACGTGTTGAAAGAAGAAGAAGTATAATATTATAAGTGCTTGTGGAAGTGTATTTTTGGGTGTCTGAAATAGACTAACCTACGTGACATTATTTCTTAAGGACGTAAATTCGTTCGGTAATGGCACTTGAGCAGGCTTCTGGAATGAAGTTTTTTCGTTAGCCGGGGTCCACTGTACATATATTTCAATAAAATTTTCATGTTTTTAAACAAAATGAAAGTTTTTGAGGGGATCAGAAAAAGTTTTTAAATTTTTTCCACACTTATAAATAAGGACCACCCTACTAAGACATTCACCTACATTTTCTTAATTTTTTAAGGGTAAAATTAACTGGAGAGAACAAAGTCCAGGTACTCCAGTACCATAGTAAAGTCAGGGTCAAAAGTCCTGTTATATGTTCGTTTGAAGGTGTGTCAAGCAGCCTCCAGCAGTTCATAACCTTACAGTTCTGAATCTGAGGCAAGTACTGTAACAGGATGTTTTATCCATGACTGTATATGGCCACATGCATCAAGAATTGAATTATAATCGTAAATTACAGCATTCTCTATCATAACACCTAATACAACTCAACTCAGTACTTGCCAATTTTAATTACAGAATTAAATTCACAAAAACAACTCTAAACTCAATACCTGCAAAATGTATACAAATGTGATGCCATGTCATGACTGTCTGTAATAAACTGCACCTTATCGTGCATAAGTTAAAACTAGACATTATATATCAATGTTTGAGAGATGTTCTACTCAGTTGATAAATGATGACACTGTTTATGCCTTGGCATTTATTTCAACTTTGCCATGCAAAAAATAAAATCATAAAACTAGTAAATTTATTTGTTAAAATGAATAACAGGAAATGTACTTATTTTCAAGCCAAGGCAAATAAATAACAATTAAAGCTTAGGTAAGAGAGAAACTTTCTCGTGATTACCTTGGGAATCCGCTGATCCTGGGAAAACTGCATTAAAGATATTTAGCTAATTTATCATAACTACCTCACATATCAAAAATTACTTGTAGTATATAATTCTTTTTGTACTGACCATGAAACCAAATAATTAAAATCTAAATTACATAAAGTCTAAATTTAATTCTACTAAAGATTGTGAAGTACAATTCTAGTCTTTACAAGTAGACATTTCATTAGAAGATTAAACCATTTTAAAACCTCTCTCTCCTCGTATACAGTATGTACTATAATGAATAGATGAGACTGAAAGATACACTGAGCCAGTGGAGCTCTGATCAAATGAGATGAAACTCCTAAAAAAAGATTCCCAAACTAATACTACTTAAAACCCAAACTTCTCACAATAAAATTCTATCATAATTATTAGCCTTGCTTCCCAATTTAAGTGATAAGACCGAATTACAAAGTGCAGTGGAACCCCGAGTTTCGTATGCCCTGAGTATCGTACTTTTCAAGTTTAGAACCGTTTTTTCAGCTAAATTTTGTCCCGGGTTTCGCACTGTGCCCCGTGTTTCATACAGCGTACCAGACCTGTCTGCCTGCCCATGCCTTCGTGCCTCCCCGTGCAGCCGTCGTGAGTCAGTCTGGCTTTGTTTATCCTTAAGTGAACATTACCCTGCGCGCTCATCCAAACACTTCACAATATAATTAATTGTGTTTTGTGCTTCTCGTTTGAGTGCGACTACTACATAATTAACCATGGGCGAGGCTATAGTGCCAGCCAGTGATAAAGTGTAGCATTAACAGTGTAGCAAGTAAGTTAAGGGATTAAGTTATAGAAAAAGGATGACACGAAACTAACTTCATTGTTGTTGGAGGTATATAGGGCCACTGACAACATACACCATCCTAAAAATCTGCCAGCATCTCCTCCAAGGTACAGTAAGTGTAAATATTTCTTATTTATAAATTACGTACATTGTTTCAGTGTGAATAGTGGTGGTGGCTTCTGCTGCCTCCACCACCAACACTATATGTATAGCTTATGGTCAGTGGCCTTTATAAACCTAACAACAATAACACCTACCAACAGTCCTCACATACGTAATACATATTATATTCATTCCAGAGTATATATCATGTTTCAATGTTATTAATATTGTTTATTATGTCATATTAGATGAATTGTGAGAGATAAACAAGCCGTAGAGCTGATATTAGTGTGTCATATTGAAGCATTTTGTCCTCCCTATCTTCCAGATGCCAACAAGAGTCTTCAATAAAGGTATGTAAATGGGATTTTAAGTGTTTATTTAAATGTTTATTTATCTATTGTATTATGTACTCATTTAAGTACTTCAGTGGACCCCCGGTGTTCGTAATGCTACAAACTCGAACAATTATGTAAGTGTATTTTTGTAAGTGCTTTTGTAAGTGTATTTTTGGGGGGTCTAAAAAGACTAATCTAATTTACATTATTCTTTATTGGAACAAATTCGTTTGGTAACGGTACTTGAAAAGCATTCTGGAACGAATTAATTACGAAAACCTGGGGTCCACTGTATATGTATTTATATTTGTTGTATGTAAAACTATAGTTTTTTTTTTTCAACAAGTCGGCCGTCTCCCACCGAGGCAGGGTGACCCAAAAAGAAAGAAAATCCCAAAAAAGAAAATACTTTCATCATCATTCAACACTTTCACCACACTCATACATAATTACTGTCTTTGCAGAGGCGCTCAGATACGACAGCTGAGAATAAGTCCCTCCCAACTGTCACTATCCCAGAACCCCTCCTTTAAAGTGCAGGCATTGTACTTCCCATTTCCAGGAATCAAGTCCAACTAAATCAATTAACTGGTTTCCCTGAATCCCTTCACAAAATATTACCCTACTCACACTCCAACAGCTCGTCAGGTCCCAAAAACCATTCATCTCCATTCACTCCTATCTAACACGCTCACACATGCTTGCTGGAAGTCCAAGCCCCTCGCCCACAAAAACCTCCTTTACCCCCTCCCTCCAACCTTTATGAGGACGACTCCCTACCCCGACGTCCTTCCCCTACAGATTTATACGCTCTCCAAGTCATTCTACTTTGATCCATTCTCTCTAAATGACCAAACCACCTCAACAACCCCTCTTCAGCCCTGTGACAAATAATTTTAGTAACTCCACACCTCCTCCTAATTTCCACACTCCGAATTTTCTGCATAATCTTTACACCACACATTGCCCTTAGACAGGACATCTCCACTGCCTCCAGCCTCCTCCTCGCTGCAGCATTTGCAACCCATGCTTCACACCCATATAAGTGTTGGTACCACTATACTTTCGTACATTCCCTTCTTTGCCTCCATGGATAACGTTTTTTTGTCTCCACAGATACCTCAATGCACCACTCGCCTTTTTTCCTTCATCAATTCTATGGTTAACCTCATCCTTCATAAATCCATCTGCTGACAACTCCCAAATATCTGAAAACATTCACTTATTCCATAATCCCTCTCTCCAATGTGATATCCAATTTTTCTTTATTTAAATCATTTGATACCCACATCACCTTACTCTTATCTATGTTCACTTTCAACTTTCTACCTTTACACACCCTCCCAAACTCATTCACTAACCTTTGCAACTTTTCTTTAGAATCTCCCATAAGAACAGTATCATCAGCAAAAAGTAACTGTGTCAACTCCCATTTTGCATTTAATTCCCCATAATTTAATCCCACCCCTCTCCCCAACACCTTAGCATTTACTTCTTTTACAACCCCATCTATAAATATATTAAACAACCATGGTGACATTACACATCCCTGTCTAAGACCTACTTTTACCGGGAAGTAATCTCCATCTCTCCTACACACCCTAACCTGAGCCTCACTATCCTCATAAAAACTCTTTACAGCATTCAGTAACTTACTACCTATTCCTTACACTTGCAACATTTGCCAAATTGTTCCCCTATCCACTCTATCATTTGCCTTTTCTAAATCCATAAATGCAATGAAAACTTCCCTTCCTTTATCTAAATACTGTTCACATATATTCTTCAATGTAAACACTTGATCTACACATCCCCTACCCACTCTAAAGCCTCCTTGCTCATCTGCAATCATACTCTCTGTCTTACCTCTAATTCTTTCAATAATAACCCTACCGTACACTTTACCTGGTATACTCAATAAACTTATTCCTCTATAATTCTTACACTCTCTTTTATCCCCCTTCCCTTTATATAAAGAAACTATACATGCTCTCTGCCAATCCCTAGGTACCTTCCCCTCTTTCATACATTTATTAAACAAAAATACCAACCACTCCAACACTATATCCCACCCTGCTTTTAACATTTCTGTCATGATCCCGTCAGTTCCAGCTGCTTTACCCCCTTTCATTCTACGTAATGCCTCACACACCTCCCCCACACTCACATCCTGTTCTTCTTCACTCCTAAACGATTTTATACCTCCTTTTTCTGAGCATGAAATTACCGCCCCTCTTTTTTCATCAATATTTAACCCTTAAACTGTCCACACGTAGATATACATTGACTCGCGTACTGCTCCGAATGTAGGTCTACGTTTTATTTTTCATTCGTTCAAATTTAGTGCCATAGGTCTAAGTCGCCTAGACACGAGAGAATGGGTCTGCGCCCTCAGTGTGCGCAGTATTAAAAAAATCCTGGACCACTTAGTACCTTGTGGGAGCACCAGTTCAATTGAGTGCCAGCTAGAGCAAATAGTGTGGCAAACACCTGGGATTCACTGATGTCATGTCGCATTAACACTCCCCTTATAAGTAAAAATAGGTTAGATAAATACATGAGTGGCTGTGGGTGGGTGTGAGTTGGACCTGACTAGCTTGTGCTACTAGGTCTGATGCCATGCTCCTTCCTTCAGAGGATGTGACCTGACTAGGTGGGTCATTGGTCTAAGCCAGGGGGTGACATGGACTTGCCTTGCATGGGCCAGTAGGCCTTCTGCAGTGTTCCTTCTTTTTTATGTTCTTACGTATTCGGCAGGCTGGCTGGCTTTGGCTGTCTATATCTATCTGTTCTAAATCTCTGTATCTGTCTATATCTCTGTCTATCTATATATACAGTGGTACCTCGGTTAACGATATTTTTTCATTCCAGAATGCTGTTCAAGTGCCATTACCAAACGAATTTATCCCCATTAAGAATAATGTAAAACAGACTAGTCCTTTTAGACCCCCCAAAAATACACTTACAAAAGCATTTAAAAAAATAAACTTACATAAAAGGGTGAGTTTGGGGACCATCGTTAACCGAGGTACCACTGTATATATATCGCTATCTCTCTCTCTCTCTCACATGTACACATAGTACAGTTATTATAGTGTAAATTACCTAGGATAACCCAAAAATTCCAGGCAAAGTGCAATACAATGCTTGTAGATCTAAGACATAATAAGTATGACTGGCAAGTAATACGCATTGTCACTTCTGCATCGTGTATAATACCTGTTGGATTACAAGCCACACTCTGAGACTGAGACAAGCAGACGGAAAGACACACACACAGGCAGACAGAAAGACAGATAAGCAGAGCTAGACAGACAGATAGACAGACACAGACAGACAGATAGACACAGACAGACAGATAGACAGTGGAAACAAAGAGAGGGTTCCCTGCTCACATTCATCAATGTCATTGGGCTGTCAGCGTTATCTGACACTTGTCATAACACCATTCTTCAAGGAGTTTCATATTATACTCCAGGCCCACATAGGCAGGCAGACAGAAAGACAGATAGACAGACAGATAGATAGACAGATACAGACAGTGAAAACAAAGGGAGGGTTTCCTGCACACATTCATTCATCAATATCACTGCCTTATCAGTAGTAATCTGACAATTGTCATAACACCATTCCTCAAGGAGTTTCATATATACTCCAGGATGTCTAAAACATTGCTGGGACCTATAAATACTTCGTATATATATATAGACAATAGTAAATGACCAAGGCAGGTGAAAATGTTCACCTGTTGGTGTGATTGTGACTATTTGAGTACTGTATTTCAGTACCTAATATTAGTGTTAGAACAAAGATTGGCTATGAAATCACAAGAACTATTATAAATTGTAATTATTAGAACATAAAAATTCTTCTTCTTTCAACATGTCGGCCGTTTCCCACCGAAGCGGGGTGGCCCAAAATGAAAAACGAAAGTTTCCCCTTTTACATTTAGTAATATATACAGGAGAAGGGGTTACTAGCCCCTTGCTCCCGGCATTTTAGTCGCCTCTTACGACATGCATGGCTTACGGAGGAAGAATTCTGTTCCACTTCCCCATGGTGATAATAGGAAATAAGAACAAGAACTAGTAAGAAAATAGAAGAAAACCCAAAGGGGTGTGTATATATATGCTTGTACATAAATGTGTAGTGTGACCTAAGTGTAAGTAGAAGTAGCAAGATGTACCGAAATCTTGCATGTTTATGAGACAGAAAAAAGACACCAGCAATCCTACCATCATGTAAAACAATTACAGGCTTTCGTTTTACACTCACTTGGCAGGACGGTAGTACCTCCCTGGGTGGTTGCTGTCTACCAACCTACTACCTAGAAACATAAAAATTATATAAATTAAAATAAAAACTAGAAAAAAAAGTATATCCGCAATACTTTTGCAAGCGGCAGGACTTGATGATGCCGACAGATGAGCATCAAGCACCAACTTGGCGGGCTTATATCTCGGTAAGTACTGGCCCTAATTTTTTTTTTTTAGCCTATCCTGTTTATAAAAATGCGCTCTTCATTTAAAAAAAAAAAAAAAAGATTTTTTTTTTTTTTCAAAATATTTGGAGCAGTACGCGAGTCAACGTATATCTACGTGTGGACAGTTTAAGGGTTAAAAGTTCCTCACAATATTCCCGCCATCTACCCAATACCACAAGCTCCCCATCTACTAACTCCCCTACTCTGTTTTTAACTGACAAATCCATTCGTTCCCTAGGCTTTCTTACCTTGTTTATCTCACTCCAAAACTTTTTCTTGTTTTCAGCAAAATTTGTTGACAATGCTTCTCCCACTCTTTCATCTGCTCTCCTTTTGCACTCTCTTCACCTTTCTTTTACTCTCCATATACTCTGCTCTTCTATTAACACTTCTGTTTTGTAAAAACCTCTCATAAGCTACCTTTTTCTCTTTTATCACACCCTTTACTTCTTCATTCCACCACTCACTCCTCTTTCCTCCTGCACCCACCCTCCTATAGCCACAAACTTCTGCCCCACATTCTAATACTGCATTTTTAAAACTATCTCAACTCTCTTCAACCCCCCCACTACTCATGCTTGCACTAGCCCACCTTTCTGCCAATAGTTGCTTATATCTCACCCTAACTTCCTCTTCCCTTAGTTTATATGCTTTTACCTTTCTCTTACTTGCTGTCGCCATTTTTTTTTTTGTCCCATCTACCTTTTACTCTAACTGTAGCTACAACTAAATAATGATCCGATATATCCGTTTCCCAGGCCGACGTGTTGAAAGAATATCCGTTTCCCCTCTATAAACATGTACAGTGGAACCCCGGTTAACGAAATGCTTAGTTAACGAAAAAATTGATTACCGAAAGCTTTTTTCGGTATCAGTTAGCGAAAAAAACGTTTAGCGAAACGTATTAGACCTGTCCGCCTGCTCCGCGCCTGGCCTGCGCAAGACGCGAGTGAAGTGTTGTTTACCATTGAGAGAACATTACCCAGCGCGCTCTTTCAAACATTCACAATACATTTGGTGTCTTTTTTGGTGGTTTAGTGATTGTCACTGTGAAATAAGTCACCATGGATCCAAAGAAGCTTCCTAGTGGCACCCCAGTGGTAAAGAGAGTGAGGAACACCATCGAACTGAAGAAAGAGATTATAGAAAAATATGAGAGTGGCGTACGTCTGAGTGATCTTGCCAGGATGTACAAGAAAACCCCATCTACTATCGGCACTATCCTGGCACAGAGAAATGAGATCAAGGAAGCTAATGTTGCAAACGGGGTTAATTTGTTAACGAAACAAAGATCGAAAATAGTGGATGAGGTTGAGAAGTTACTGATGGTGTGGATCAATGAAAAACAGAGAGCGGGTGATAGTATTTCCATGGTGATAATTTGTGAAAAGGCAAGGAAGTTGCACGCATATCTTGTCAAGACAATGCCTGCAACCAGTGATGAGGCGAGTGATTTTAAAGCCAGCAGAGGCTGGTTTGACAGGTTTAAGAAACGTAGTGGCATACAGTGGACCCCCGAGTTTCGTAAACCCCGGAAATCGTACATTTATGTAAGTATAATATTGTAAGTGCTTGTGGAAAAGTATTTTTGGGGGTCTGAAATAGACTAACCTACGTGACATTTTTCCTTAAGGGAGTAAATTCGTTCAGTAATGGCACTTGAGCAGACTTCAGGAGTGAAGTTTTTATGAAACTCGGGGGTCCACTGTACACAGTGTTGTGAGGCATGGTGAGGCAGCCAGCTCAGACAAACGTGCAGCTGAAAAATTTGTGCAGGAATTCCAGCGGTTCATAGACACTGAAAAATTCAAACCCCAAGTGTTTAATTGTGATGAAACAGGCCTGTTTTGGAAGAAAATGCCAAAGAGGACCTACATTACTCAGGAGGAAAAGGCACTGCCAGGACACAAGCCTATGAAAGACAGGATAACTCTTATGATGTGTGCCAATGCCAGTGGTGATTTTAAAGTGAAGCCTTTACTGGTGTATCACGCAGAAAATCCAAGACCCTTCAAGAATCACAGTGTTGACAAGAATAATTTGTGTGCATTGGAAGGCTAACACCAAGGCATGGGTCACTACAGAGATTTTCAAGGAATGGGTGACTGGAGTGTTTGGCCCTACTGTGAAGAAATACCTCTTGGAAAAGAAATTGCCACTCAAGTGCCTCCTGGTACTGGACAATGCTCCTGCTCACCCTCACAACTTGGAAGAGTCTTTGTCTGACAAGTTCAATTTCATCAGAGTGAAGTTCTTGCCTCCTAACACCACTCCTCTCATCCAGCCCATGGACCAGCAGGTCATTGCAAACTTCAAGAAACTGTACGCCAAAGCAGTGTTTCAGAAGTGCTTTTATGTGACCTCAGACACTGCATTGACCCTAAGAGAGTTCTGGAAAGATCACTTCAATATCGTGCATTGCATACGCCTTATAGGTAAGGCTTGGGAGGGAGTGACTCCCAGGACTTTGAACTCTGCTTGGAGACCATTGTGGCCAGGTTGTGTCCAACAGAGGGATTTTGAAGGATTTGAGGCTGACCCTGACCCTGACGACCCTGTGCCTGTTGTGAAAGATGTTGTGGCATTGGGGAACAGCCTGGGGTTGGAGGTGAGTGGTGAGGATGTGGAAGAGTTGGTGGAGGAGCACAGGGTAGAGCTAACAACTGAAGAGCTGCAAGAGCTTCATCTGGAACAGCAACAGATCACAGCTGAGGTTATTGCTTCAAAGGAGGAGGAAGAGAGACAGAAGGAGGTGCCTTCTTCAGTGCTTAAGGAGATGTGTACAAAGTGGAATGAGTTGCAGACATTTATTGAAAGACACCACCCTGAGCAAGCTAAAATGAGCCTTTTGTGCAGCCACTTCAGTGACAGAGCCATGTTGCACTTCAGGAAAGTGTTGAAAAGTTGCCAGAAACAGGAAGGGGTCTAGTGACTCTCAAGCTGGTTCTAGTGGCATTAAAAGAACAAGAAGGGAAGTAACCCCAGAGAGGGACTTGTTACCTGAAGTCCTTTTGGAGGGGGATTCCCCTTCCAACCACTAACACCCTTCTCCAGTCATCATCTATATCTTCCAGATGCCTGCAAGTCTCTTCAATAAAGGTAAGTAAAAGTTATTTATATTTTTTTTTTTTGGGAATATTTTTTTGTGGAATGGATTAATTGTATTTACATTATTTCTTATGGGAAATAAGGCTTCGGATTACGAAAGATTCAGATTAAGTAATAGCTCCTGGAACGGATTAATTACGTTAACCGGGGTTCCACTGTACATCCTGAAGCCTACCAATCAACCTTTTATCCATCAATACATAATCTAACAAACTACTTTCATTACGTGCTATATCATACCTTGTATACTTATTTATCCTCTTTTTCATAAAATATGTATTACTTATTACAAAACCTCTTTCTACACATAGCTCAATTAACGGTTCCCCATTTACATTTACCCCTGGCACCCCAAATTTACCTACTACTCCCTCCACAACATTTTTACCCACTTTATCATTAAGATCCCCAACCATAAGTACTTTCTCACTTGGTTCAAAACTCCCCACGCACTCACTCAACATTTCCAAAAATCTCTCTCTCTCCTCTACACTTCTCTCTTCTCCAAGTGCATAAACACTTACTATAACCCACCTTTCACATCCTTTATTTTACTCCACATAATCCTTGAATTTATACATTTATATTCCCTTTTTACCTGCCATAATTGATTATTCAATATTATTGCCACTCCTTCTTTAGCTCTAATTCTATTTGAAACCCCTGACCTAATCCCATTTATTTCCCCCCACTGAAACTCTCTTACCCCCTTCATCTTTGTCTCACTTAAAGCCAGGACATCCAGCTTCTTTTCATTCATAACATCTACAATCATCTCTTTCTTATCATTTGCACAACATCCACGCACATTCAAACATCCCACTTTGACGGTTTTCTTCTTTTTCTTTTTAATAAATCTATACAGGAAAAGGGGTTACTAGCCATTGTTCCCGGCATTTTAGTTGACTTTTACAACACGCATGGCTTACGGAGGAAAGATTCTTATTCCACTTCCCCATGGATATGAAAGTAAAAGCAATAAGAACAAGAACTATTAAGATAAAATCAAAGAAAACTCAGATGAGTGTGTATACATAAACGTGTACATGTATGTTTAGTGTGAATTAAGTGTAAGAAGAAATAGTAACTATAGTTATTCTTTAAAAAATGTATTTTTTGTGAATATTTTTGTGGGTCTTGAAATGGATTAAATGGATTTACATTATTTATTATGGGAAATATTGCTTCGACTTTAGAACTAGCTCCTGGAACGGATTAAGTTCGAAACTCGAGGTACCACTGTACATCATACAATTCCCGAAAAAAATTCCTTTAATTTGAAATACATTTTTATTTTCAAGTTTATTACACCATGTGCCTTTGTCTTTGTTAAACCATGCTCCTTAATTTTTTATTCTTACCATTTCCCTAACCTTTATTATATTGCCATCATCTTTTGCTTTGTGTTCCTTTTAGTATAAGTACAGTGGTACTTTGACATACGAGCAGCTCCCAACTCGAACAATTATGTAAGTGTATTTTTGTAAGTGCTTTTTTAAGTGTATTTTTGGGGGTCTGAAACGGATTAATCTAATTTACATTATTCCTGATGGGAACAAATTCGTTCGGTATCGGCATTCGAACAGCCTTCTGGAACGAATTAAGCTCGTAACCCGAGGTACCACTGTATTACCATGCCCAGCCAATCATTTTGTCATATACACAAATGAAATCTTATAAACTAAATCTTATCACTTGTACGGTACATTTAACCCCTTAGCCTTCACACCGCTGGTCGTAGTCCAATTGTAACTAGAATTTATATTACGCATTTTTACCTTACCTGTCAATACTTTTAGCTAAACTCGTAAGCTAAAACAAATTCAAATCCACACGAGTCTTTAGTATTAAGTAATTTTAGTACTGCTTTAATTCTTTCTAAATCCTGCGCAGCCTATGGGTTTTAAATTTTTTTGTATGCTCTTTTGGAAATAAAATACTATTTTTTTATTGTAAGAATAGATGGAACAGGAAACTTGAAATGCGCAATCATAAATCAACTGAAGGATCTGTAACAAATTTAATGCATATTTCTAGAAGACATGGACAAACTAAAGTTGAATATCACTGTTATGTGCACTCATATTTTGATACTCTGTTTTAATTCATAAGAAGAAATTTAAAAGTTTTCTTTTTCTGAGTTTTCCTCAGTTTTCATTTCCAGAAATTTTCTCATATTTTAAACAGCTTTATTTAATTTGTTGGAGTTTACTTTTGTTTACCATACTAGCCAAAACTATTTCTCTTTTTTTGGCTAACATATGGCAGTTTTGTCTTATTTTATATTTAACAAATATTTTTTTCTCATCTCACTTTTAAGTAACTGGTACTGTATATCCTTTTATATTTTGTAGACTAAGTACTGCTAATAATATATATTGTATTTTCAAATTTGAGTTCACTCCGTCATATATATAGAGTTATCTTCTGATTGCATTGGAGCCTTAGATTAGGTTACAAAACATCAAAACTAAGGAAAGGAATATTCCTTTTTTGCTTGGTATGTGGTATATTAAAGACTAACAAAAAACATATGCCATAACTCAGATAAAAACTAGTAAAGAGAAAGTGCCCAACTGATGAAACTAATAAAATACTGGCACTCGGGTAGTACAATAAAAGATATACTGTGCTCACACAGGGAGAAACAGAGTACAATACTGTACTTTGAAGTTATGACAACTACAGACAAACTAAGGAGAGAATACTGAAACAAGACATGTTTTGGAATACACACAAAAATGGGTTAAGCTGCCAAGTCTGAAATACAAATTGGTGGTTCCACAATAAGGAGATCGAGTGCAAAAACACATGATACTGATGCAAGGATTCTGTAGATTCACTACGTTTGACAATTTGTTTTGAAGAATATCACACCGATAGTATTAAATAATATTAAAGAACACGTTTAAGTAATATTTAGAAAGAAAACAAAATACATAGTGCAAAAGATTATTTGAGTGGGGTACTGTCAAATTTTCAATCCTGTATCAATAAGATTCTGTCTATGTGCCACAAGGATGATTCTAGTGAATTACTATTATCAATAATTTTTTAATTTTATTATTCTTGAGTGTCTGTTCTTTCAAGAAATTCACAAGTGTTTGCACACTAAGCCATAAATGCTTCAACATTTAGGAAGAAATACAGGAGGGCCCCATTTGTATGCTCTTAGGTTCCCAACCCCCGTACAGTAAGCAAAAATTGCTGGTGGGTAGAAAACAGTATGTTTTTTCATTACTGAATGCTTCTAAAATGCCTGATAACATTTTTACACTATCATATATTAAGTGCTCAATACAGTTAGACATATAGTAGTAAGCTCATAAGCTCAAGATGGGAGATTTGCTTACAAATGAGACTCAAAAGCATGACGAGATTCCTGACTCTTAACCCTTTCACTGTTGGTACCGTATAGATACGTCTTATGAGCCAGTGTTGGTGACGTAAAATTCTAGCGGCTTCAAATTTAGCAGGAGAAAGCTGGTAGACCTATATATGAGAGAATGGGTCTGTGTGGTCAGTGTGCGCAGTATAAAAAAAAATCCTGCTGCACCCAGTGCATGAGGAAAAAAACTCTGACCGTGTTTTTGGATTAAAATGCTGATTTTGAGGTGTATTTTTGTATGGTATTTATGGTTGTATTTTCGTTTTCTTGGTCGCATTTGGTAGAATGGAAGATATGTTGCAGAAATAGAGATGATTTTGATTGGTTTCACGATAAAAAATACATTGAAATTAAGGTCGAAGTAACGGAAATGTTAGATTTTTGCCGATGTTCAACAGTAAACAAATGACGTCACCGTCCAATATGTGTCCAGCTGGCCAGTCTAATACGAAGTCACAAATGGGTTGACATTATTTATACAATTATATAATAATGCAGTAATCTGCATAACAGTAAATCTTCTATTTTTTGAGTGAATAAAAATTCAAAATGAAAAGCAAGAATAATATAAGAGGGGCCTGGAGACGTGACTAATGAACAGAGAAAATGTTATTTTAGTGCCAGGAATGTCTGCATTGTTTATTCTGGACCCTATTTTGAAATTGGCATCTTTGGAAATTTTTGTGAAATTGGCGAAATTGCCAATTTCTGACCACTTTATTGGGTAGTTGAAATCATTAAATGGGCAGTTTCTTGTACTTAATCGATAGAAAAAATGGAGTTCTAAAGAAATAGCTATGAGTTTGGTCAACTGGAACAATGGAATTGGCCTAAAATAGGGCTCAATGTGGGCAAAATTGCCAATGTGTATATATCGCTGAGACCACTAACTTTTCAAGGGCGTAATTCCGTAAGTTTTCCATCAAGTTTCAAATTTTTGGTGTCATTACCACCGGGAAAAGATTCTCTATCATTTCATGTTTGTTTTTTTTTTTTAATTCTTCGACACTGAGAGTGAGTTCAGGATCAGGGATCTCGAAAGTGAAAGGGTTAACCCTTTCAGTGTTGCAATTTCCAAAGGTAATGAAACCAAAAGTACAAAATTTGATGGAAAACTCATGGAATTATACTCTCACAAAGTTCGAGGTCTCGGCAATATTTACGCATTGGCAATTTCACTCACTTTGCGCTCTATTTTTAGTCAATTCCATTACTCCAGTTGACCGAACTCAGCTATTTTGCTAGTACAGTGGTACCTCGAGTTTCGTACAGCTCCCAACTCGAACAATTATTTAAGTACAGTGGTCCCTCGGTTTTCGCCGAAAATTTGTTCCAGAATGCTGCTCAAGTGCCATTACCGAACGAATTTACTTCCTTAAGAAATAATGTCACGTAGGTTAGTCTATTTCAGACCCCCAAAAATACACTTGCAACAGCACTTATGAAAATACACTTACATAAATGTTCGAGTTTGGAGATGCACGAAAACCGAGGGACCACTGTATATTATTGTAAGTGCTTTTGTAAGTGTATTTTTAGGGGTCTGAAACAGACTAATCTAATTTACATTATTCCTTATGGGAACAAATTCGTTCGGTAACGGCACTCGAACAGCCTTCTGGAACGAATTATGGCCGAAACTCGGGGTACCACTGTATTCCTTCTATTCTATCGAATGAGTACAAGAAACTTCCCATTTACCTATTTCAACTACCCAATAAAGTGATCAGAAATCATTATTTTGGGCAATTTCACACAAAATTCAACAATTGCCAATTTGAAAATAGGGTCCAGCATAAACAATGTAGACATTCCTGGCACTGAATAAATATTTCCTATGCTCCTCAGTCACATCTCCAGGCCCCTCTTATATTATGCTTGCTTTTCATTTTGAATTTTTATTCACACAAAAAAAATCGAAAATTTACTTTCATGCAGACAACTGCATTATTGTAATAATTGTATAAAAAATGTCAGTGCATTCCTAAATGCGTATTAGACTGGCCAGTTGGACGTATATTGGACAATTGATGTCATTTGTGCACTCTGGAATATCATCAAAAATTGAACATTTCCACTACTTTGAGATCAATGTCAAGATACTTTCTGTCCTGAAACTAATCGAAATCATGTCTATTTATGTAATATATCTTCCATTCTATCAAATGAGACCAAGAAAACGAGAATACAACCATAAATACCATACGAAAATACACCAGAAATTTGCTGTTTTAAACCAAAAATACAGTAGCACTTTTTTTCTTATTATGCACTAATATTTTTATATGGTGCACACTTACTGCTTAGACCTATTCTTTCATATCTAGGCCCAAATTTACCACTCACAGCTTATCTGAGTGAGCTGAGCTCATGGTGTCAAACTATGGGACGTACACTGGCTTCAAAGCCATGATACAGTGGGACCGACACTGAAAGGGTTAACAGACACAGACAACCTGTTGCATAATCTAGGAGCTACACAAGAAAAGGCTCTTTCTACGAATGATTTCTCCCCAACTACATGAGGCTCAATTAGTCTAAAAGGGTCTGTGTCAATTCTCAAACATTCCTGAGCATAATGTAAAAGGCACAAATATATCAGAAAGATACTTGAAATTCATTAAACAGAATAACTTTCAAACAGTTTACATTGACTTGGATATAATACATTTTTTTTTTTTCAACAAGTCGGCCGTCTCCCACCGAGGCAGGGTGACCCAAAAAGAAAGAAAATCCCCAAAAAGAAAATACTTTCATTATCATTCAACACTTTCACCACACTCATACATAATCACTGTCTTTTTTTTTTGCAGAGGAGCTCAGATACGACAGCTGAGAATAGTCCCTCCCAGCTGTCACTATCCCAGACCCCTCCTTTAAAGTGCAGGCATTGTACTTCCCATTTCCAGGATTCAAGTCCAACTAAATCAATTAACTGGTTTCCCTGAATCCCTTCACAAAATGTTACCCTGCTCACACTCCAACAGCTCATCATGTCCCAAAAACCATTCGTCTCCATTCACTCCTATCTAACACGCTCACACATGCTTGCTGTAAGTCCAAGCCCCTCGCCCACAAAACCTCCTTTACCCCCTCCCTCCAACCTTTTCTAGGACGACTCCTACCCCGCCTTCCTTCCCCTAAAGATTTATACGCTCTCCAAGTCATTCTACTTTGATCCAATCTCTCTAAATGACCAAACCACCTCAACAACCCCTCTTCAGCCCTCTGACAAATACTTTTAGTAACTCCACACCTTCTCCTAATTTCCACATTCCGAATTTTCTGCATAATATTTACACCACACATTGCCCTTAGACAGGACATCTCCACTGCCTCCAGCCTCCTCCTCGCTGCAGCATTTGCAACCCATGCTTCACACCCATATAAGAGTGTTGGTACCACTATACTTTCGTACATTCCCTTCTTTGCCTCCATGGGTAACGTTTTTTGTCTCCACAGATACCTCAATGCACCACTCAATATAATACATATACTATACCATATACAGAAACTGAATATAGCTCTGAATGCAATTTTTTTTATTTTTTTAACACGACGGCCATTTCCCACCGAGGGAGGGTGACCCAAAAAGAATTGTTACAATAAATTTAAGCCATACAGTATGTTAAAACTAGTGTGTGTGTGTGTGTATCATTAAGGCTAAATTTATTCTTTCATATTTCATACGTACTTCATTATCATATTACTGTAAGATTAAAAGAGGTTTATATGTAGAAAAAACACAGGAATAGTAGCTTACCATTTAATGCTGGATTAAATGTAAAAATGCAGTATTAGAATGTGGAGCAGAAGTTTGTGGCTATAGGAGGATGGGTGCAGGAGGAAAGAGGAGTGAGTGGTGGAATGAAAAAGTAAAGGGTGTGATAAAAGAGAAGAAGGTAGCTTATGAGAGGTTTTTACAAAACAGAAGTGTTAATAGAAGAGCAGAGTATATAGAGAGTAAAAGAAAGGTGAAGAGAGTGGTAAGAGAGTGCAAAAAAGAGCAGATGATAGTGGGAGAGGCTCTGTCAACAAATTTTGCTGCAAACAAGAAAATTTTTGGAGTGAGATAAACAAGGTAAGAAAGCCTAGGGAACAAATAGATTTGTCAGTTAAAAACAGAGTAAGGGAGTTAGTAGATGATGAGGTGGAGGTATTGGGCAGATGGCGGGAATATTTTGAGGAACTTTTAAATGTCGATGAAAAAAGGGAGGCGGTAATTTCATGCATTGGCCAGGGAGGTATAACATGATTTAGGAGTGAAAAGGAGCAGGATGTGAGTGTGGAGGAGGTGCGTGAGGCATTACGTAGAATGAAAGGGGGTAAAGCAGCTGGAACTGATGGGATCATGACAGAAATGTTAAAAGCAGGGAAAGATATTTTTGTTTAATAAATGTATGAAAGAGGGGAAGGTACCTAGGGATTGGCAGAGAGCATGTATAGTTCCTCTATACAAAGGGAAGGGGATAAAAGAGATTGTAAGAATTATAGGTGAAGAAGTTTACTGAGTATACCAGGTAAAGTGTACGGTAGGGTTATTATTGAAAGAATTAGAGGTAAGACAGAGAGTAGGATTGCAGATGAGCAAGGAGGCTTTAGAGTGGGTAGGGATGTGTAGATCAGGTGTTTACATTGAAGCATATATGTGAATAGTATTTAGATAAAGGTAGGGAAGTTTTCATTGCATTTGTGGATTTAGAAAAGGCATATGATAGAGTGGATAAAGGAGCAATGTGGCAAATGTTGCAAGTGTATGAATAGGTAGTAAGTTACTGAATGATGTAAAGAGTTTTTATGAGGATAGTGATGCTCAGGTTAGTGTGTGTAGGAGAGAGGGAGATTACTTCCCGGTAAAAGTAGGTCTTAGACAGGGATGTGTAATGTCACCATGGTTGTTTAATATATTTATAGATGGGGTTGTAAAGGAAGTAAATGCTAGGGTGTTGGGGAGAGGTGTGGGATTAAATTATGGGGAATTAAATGCAAAATGGGAGTTGACACAGTTACTTTTTGCTGATGATACTGTGCTTATAGGAGATTCTAAAGACAAGTTGCAAAGGTTAGTGGACGAGTTTGGGAGGGTGTGTAAATGTAGAAAGTTGAAAGTGAACATAGATAAGAGTAAGGTGATGAGGGTATCAAATGATTTAAATAAAGAAAAATTGGATATCACATTGGAGAGAGGGATTATGGAAGAAGTGAATGTTTTCAGATATTTGGGAGTTGACTTGTCAGCAGATGGGTTTATGAAGGATGAGGTTAACCATAGAATTGATGAAGGAAAAAAGGCAAGTGGTGCACTGAGGTATCTGTGGAGACAAAAAGGAGGAGGAGGAGGTGTGGAGTTACTAAAAGTATTTGTCAGAGGGCTGAAGAGGGGTTGTTGAGGTAGTTTGGTCATTTAGAGAGAATGGATCAAAGTAGAATGACTTGGAGAGCGTATAAATCTGTAGGGGAAGGAAGGCGGGATAGGGGTCGTACTCGAAAAGGGTATAGGGAGGAAGGGGCTAAAGAAAATTTTGTGGGTGAGGGGCTTGGACTTCCAGCAAGCATGTGTGAGCGTGTTAGATAGGAGTGAATGGAGACGAATAGTTTTTGGGACCTGACGAGCTGTTGGAGTGTGAGCAGGGTAATATTTTGTGAAGGGATTCAGAGAAACCAGTTAATTGATTTAGTTGGACTCGAGTTCTGGAAATGGGAAGTACAATGCCTGCACTTTAACCCTTTGACAGTTTCAGTCGTATATATACGTCTTACGAGCCACTGTTTTGGACGTATATATATACTCACAAATTCTAGCGGCTTCAAATCAAGTGGGAGAAAGCTGGTAGGCCCACATATGAGAGAATGGGTCTGTGTGGTCAGGGTGCGCTGTATAAAAAAAAATCCTGCAGCACGCAGTGCATAATGAGAAAAAAACTCCGACCTTTTTTGGGATTAAAATGCCGTATTTGAGGTGTATTTTCGTAAAGTATTTATGGTTGTATTCTCTTTTTTATGGTCTCATTTGATAGAATGGAAAACATACTACAGAAATATACATGATTTTGATTAGTTTCATAATGAAAACGACCTTGAAATTGAGCTCAAAGTAGGGGAAATGTTCGATTTTTGCAAATGTTCAAGAGTAAACAAATCACGCCATGCGTCCAATACACATCAATTGGCGAGTCTAATATTCTTTCAGAAGTGCACAGATATTATTTATACCATTTTTACAATAATGCAATAGTCTGCATAACGGTAAATCTTCTATTTTTTGTGTGAATAAAAAATCAAAATAGAAAGCAAGAGCAATATAAGAGGGGCCTAAAGACATGACTAATGAACAGATAACATCTTATTTTAGTGTCAGGAATGTCTGCATTGTTTATTCTGGAGCCTATTTTGAAATTGAAATTTTTTTTATTTTGCATGAAATTAGCAAAATTGCCAATTTCTGACCACTTTATTGGGTAGTTCAAATCAGTAAATTGGTGGTTTCTTGTACTCAATCGATAGAACAAATGGAGTTCTAAAGAAATAGCTATGAGTTTGGTCGACTGGAACAATGGAATTGGCCGAAAACAGGGCTCAAAGTCGGCGAAATTGCCTATGCGTATATATCACCGAGATCACATTTCATACTTTTGGTGTCATTAACATCGGGAAAAGATTCTCTATCATTTCATAAGAATTTTTTTTTTTTTTTTTAAATTTTGCGACAACAGGAGACCACTCAGGATTAGGGGTTGCGAGAGTCAAAGGGTTAAAGGAGGGTCTGGGATAGTGACAGTTGGGAGGGACTATTCTCAGCTGTTGTATCTGAGTGCCTCTGCAAAGACAGTGATTATGTACGAGTGAGGTGAAAGTGTTGAATGATGATGAAATTATTTTCTTTTTGGGATTTTCTTTCTTTTTGGGTAACCCTGCCTCGGTGAGAGACGGCCGACTTGTCGAAAAAAAAAAAAAGTTTAAAAGGATTGTTGTGGTAAAACCTTAATAATATAGTACAACTATTTAACATTACCCTAAAAAGATGAGCTTGAAATCTAAAACCTTAAAGAAACTAACCTGAGAAATGATAGTCTTCTTTATGACCATTCCTGCCATAGCTGCTTGCTCTGCCTGGTCTGTGGGCTGATCAACATCTTCTGGTCTGGATTTTAATGAAGCAAGTTTGATCTCATCACTGCTGAGGACTGAGAGCGTATCTTGTAACATGAGTAGGCTGTCTGGCGTTAATTTAATACGACCATCGACCACTCCACCTGCATATATTTATTCCTGATCAAACTACATCTCAAAATAAGGAAAAAATTAAATATGGTTCAATTAAGGAAGATATCCCTTGGAATACCCATTATCCCAATTTATCCTCCAAGACTTGTGAACAGAATTATGCCAGTAAAACAGGCAAAACTTACAAACATAAGAGAGGCATTCAGAAACCTAGACAAACACTTGTTCACAATATTCTATTCCTCATACATTCATTCCAATCTTGAGTAGCTAAGCACCAGTGTGGAGCCCTTGTTTAATAAAATACAAAGCAAAATTTGAGTGCAAAGGGGAGCATCAAGACTGGTACCTCAGCAGAGGAAAATGAGCAATGAAGAAGGAATGTGAGAACTAGGTTTTATGTCAATGAAGGAATGAAGAGCAAGAAAGGATATACGTAATCACTAAATACAAAATATTGTGGGTGCAGACAAGGATTAGCACTTTACCAGGGATGCAACCCGAGTAACTGGGCATAGCTAAATTTTATATGCATAAATAAGCCAGATGATACAGTATTAGTATTTTTCAACATAAGCGGTTGGTAGACAGCAACCACCCAGGGAGGTACTACCATCCTGCCAGGTGACTGTGAAACAGAAACATGAAACTGTTTTACATGATGGCAGGATTGCTGGTGTCTTTTTTCTGTCTCATAAACATGCAAGATTTCAGGTACGTCTTGCTACTTCTACTTACACTTAGGTAACACTACGCAAACATGTACACGTTTATGTATACACACTCATCTGAGTTTTCTTTGATTTTATCTTAATAGTTCTTGTTCTTATTGCTTTTCCTTTCATATCCATGGGGAAGTGGAATAAGAATCTTTCCTCCGTAAGCCATGCGTGTTGTAAAAGTCAACTAAAATGCCGAGAACAATGGGCTAGTAACCCCTTTTCCTGTATAGCTTACTAAAAAGAAAAAGAAGAAAACCGTCAAAGTGGGATGTTTGAATGTGCGTGGATGTTGTGCGAATGATAAGAAAGAGATGATTGTAGATGTTATGAATGAAAAGAAGCTGGATGTCCTGGCTTTAAGTGAGACAAAGTTGAAGGGGGTAAGAGAGTTTCAGTTAGGAGAAATAAATGGGGTTAGATCAGGGGTTTCAAATAGAGTTAGAGCTAAAGAAGGAGTGGCAATAATGTTGAATAATCAGTTATGGCAGGTAAAGAAGGAATATAAATGTATAAATTCAAGGATTATGTGGAGTAAAAATAAAGGTTGGATGTGAAAAGTGGGTTATAGTAAGTGTTTATGCACCTGGAGAAGGGAGAAGTGTAGGGGAGAGAGAGAGATTTTGGGAAATGTTGAGTGAGTGTGTGGGGAGTTTTGAACCAAGTGAGAGAGTAATTGTGGTTGGGGATCTTAATGCTAAAGTGGGTAAAAATGTTGTGGAGGGAGTAGTAGGTAAATTTGGAGTGCCAGGGGTAAATGTAAATGGGGAACCATTAATTGAGCTATGTGTAGAAAGAGGTTTGGTAATAAGTAATACATATTTTATGAAAAAGAGGATAAATAAATATACAAGGTATGATATAGCACGTAAGGAAAGTAGTTTGTTGGATTATGTATTGGTGGATAAAAGGTTGATGAGTAGGCTTCAGGATGTACATGTTTATAGAGGGGCAACGGATATATTAGATCATTATTTGGTTGTAGCTACAGTTAGAGTAAAAGGTAGATGGGACAAAAAGAAAATGGCAACAGCAAGTAAGAGAGAGGTAAAAGTGTATAAACTAAGGGAGGAGGAAGTTAGGGTGAGATATAAGCAGCTATTGGCAGAAAGGTGGGCTAGTGCAAGTAGGAGTAGTGGGGGGGTTGAAGAGAGTTGGGATAGTTTTAAAAATGCAGTATTAGAATGTGGGGCAGACGTTTGTGGCTATAGGAGGGTGGGTGCAGGAGGAAAGAGGAGTGAGTGATGGAATGAAGAAGTAAAGGGTGTGATAAAAGAGAAAAAGGTAGCTTATGAGAGGTTTTTACAAAACAGAAGTGTTAATAGAAGAGCAGAGTATATGGAGAGTAAAAGAAAGGTGAAGAGAGTGGTGAGAGAGTGCAAAAGAAGAGTAGATGAAAGAATGGGAGAGGCTCTGTCAAGAAATTTTGCTGAAAACAAGAAAAAATTTTGGAGTGAGATAAGCAAGGTAAGAAAGCCTAGGGGACGAATGGATTTGTCAGTTAAAAACAGAGTAGGGGAGTTAGTAGATAGGGAGCTGGAGGTATTGCGTAGATGGCGGGAATATTTTGAGGAACTTTTAAATGTCGATGAAAAAAGGGAGGCGGTAATTTCATGTACTGGCCAGGGAGGTACAACATCGTTTAGGAGTGAAGAAGAGCAGGATGTGTGGGGGAGGTGCGTGAGGCATTACGTAGAATGAAAGGGGGTAAAGCAGCTGGAATTGATGGAATCATGACAGAAATGTTAAAAGCAGGGGGGATATAGTGCTGGAGTGGTTGATATTTTTGTTTAATAATTGTATGAAAGAGGGGAAGGTACCTAGGGACTGGCAGAGAGCATGTATAGTTCCTTTATATAAAGGGAAGGGGGATAAAAGAGTGTAAATTTTTTTTTTTTTTTTTTCAACAAGTCGGTCGTCTCCCACCGAGGCAGGGTGACCCAAAAAGAAGAAAATCCCCAAAAAGAAAATACTTTCATCATCATTCAACACTTTCACCACACTCATACATAATCACTGTCTTTGCAGAGGAGCTCAGTTACGACAGCTGAGAAAAGTCCCTCCCAGCTGTCACTATCTCAGACCCCTCCTTTAAAGTGCAGGCATTGTACTTCCCATTTCCAGGACTCAAGTCCAACTAAATCAATTAACTGGTTTCCCTGAATCCCTTCACAAAATGTTACCCTGCTCACACTCCAACAGATCGTCATGTCCCAAAAACCATTCGTCTCCATTCACTCCTATCTAACACGCTCACACATGCTTGCTGGAAGTCCAATCCCCTCGCCCACAAAACCTCCTTTACCCCTTCCCTCCAACCTTTTCTAGGACGACCCCTACCCCGCCTTCCTTCCCCTACAGATTTATACGCTCTCCAAGTCATTCTACTTTGATCCATTCTCTCTAAATGACCAAACCACCTCAACAACCCCTCTTCAGCCCTCTGACAAATACTTTTAGTAACTCCACACCTTCTCCTAATTTCCACATTCCGAATTTTCTGCATAATATTTACACCACACATTGCCCTTAGACAGGACATCTCCACTGCCTCCAGCCTCCTCCTCGCTGCAGCATTTGCAACCCATGCTTCACACCCATATAAGAGTGTTGGTACCACTATACTTTCGTACATTCCCTTCTTTGCCTCCATGGATAACGTTTTTGTCTCCACAGATACCTCAATGCACCACTCACCTTTTTCCTTCATCAATTCTATGGTTAACCTCATCCTTCATAAACCCATCCGCTGACACGTCAACTCCCAAATATCTGAAAACATTTACTTCTTCCATAATCCCTCTCTCCAATGTGATATCCAATTTTTCTTTATTTAAATCGTTTGATACCCTCATCACCTTACTCTTATCTATGTTTACTTTTAACTTTCTACCTTTACACACTCTCCCAAACTCGTCCACTAACCTTTGCAACTTTTCTTTAGAATCTCCCATAAGCACAGTATCATCAGCAAAAAGTAACTGTGTCAACTCCCATTTTGCATTTAATTCTCCATAATTTAATCCCACCCCTCTAGCCAACTCCCTAGCATTTACTTCTTTTACAACCCCATCTATAAATATATTAAACAACCATGGTGACATTACACATCCCTGTCTAAGACCTACTTTTACCGGAAGTAATCTCCCTCTCCTACACACCCTAACCTGAGCCTCACTATCATCATAAAAACTCTTTACAGCCTTCAGTAACTTACTACCTATTCCATACACTTGCAACATTTGCCACATTGCTCCCTATCCACTCTATCATATTCCTTTTGTAAATCCATAAATGCAATAAAAACTTCTCTACCTTTATCTAAATACTGTTCACATATATGCTTCACTGTAAACACTTGATCTACACATCCCCTACCCACTCTAAAGCCTCCTTGCTCATCTGCAATCCTACTCTCTGTCTTACCTCTAATTCTTTCAATAATAACCCTGCCATGCACTTTACCTGGTATACTCAGTAAACTTCTTCCCTATAATTTTTACTCTCTCTTTATCCCCTTCCCTTTATATAAAGGAACTATACATGCTCTCTGCCAATCCCTAGGTACCTTCCCCTCTTTCATACATTTATTAAACAAAAATACCAACCACTCCAGCACTATATCCCCCCCTGCTTTTAACATTTCTGTCATGATTCCGTCAATTCCAGCTGCTTTACACCCTTTCATTCTACGTAATGCCTCACGCACCTCCCCCACACTCACATCCTGCTCTTTTTCACTCCTAAACGATGTTGTACCTCCCTGGCCAGTACATGAAATTACCGCTCCTTTTTCATCGACATTTAAAAGTTCCTCAAAATATTCCCGCCATCTACCCAATACCTCCAGCTCCCCATCTACTAACTCCCCTACTCTGTTTTTAACTGAGTATACCAGGTAAAGTGTATGGCAGGGTTATTATTGAAAGAATTAGAGGTAAGACAGAGAGTAGGATTGCAGATGAGCAAGGAGGCTTTAGAGTGGGTAGGGGATGTGTAGATCAAGTGTTTACAGTGAAGCATATATGTGAACAGTATTTAGATAAAGGTAGAGAAGTTTTTATTGCATTTATGGATTTAGAAAAGGCATATGATAGAGTGGATAGGGGAGCAATGTGGCAAATGTTGCAAGTGTATGGAATAGGTAGTAAGTTACTGAAGGCTGTAAAGAGTTTTTATGAGGATAGTGAGGCTCAGGTTAGGGTGTGTAGGAGAGAGGGAGATTACTTCCCAGTAGAAGTAGGTCTTAGACAGGGATGTGTAATGTCACCATGGTTGTTTAATATATTTATAGATGGGGTTGTAAAAGAAGTAAATGCTAGGGTGTTGGGGAGAGGGGTGGGATTAAATTTTGGAGAATTAAATGCAAAATGGGAGTTGACACAGTTACTTTTTGCTGATGATACTGTGCTTATGGGAGATTCTAAAGAAAAGTTGCAAAGGTTAGTTGACGAGTTTGGGAGAATGTGTAAAGGTAGAAAGTTAAAGGTGAACATAGATAAGAGTAAGGTGATGAGGGTATCAAACGATTTAAATAAAGAAAAATTGGATATCCCATTGGAGAGAGGGATTATGGAAGAAGTAAATGTTTTCAGATATTTGGGAGGTGACGTGTCAGCGGATGGGTTTATGAAGGATGAGGTTAACCATAGAATTGATGAAGGAAAAAAGGTGAGTGGTGCGTCGAGGTATCTGTGGAGACAAAAAACGTTATCCATGGGGGCAAAGAAGGGAATGTACGAAAGTATAGTCGTACCAACACTCTTATATGGGTGTGAAGCATGGGTTGCAAATGCTGCAGCGAGGAGGAGGCTGGAGGCAGTGGAGATGTCCTGTCTAAGGGCAATGTGTGGTGTAAATATTATGCAGAAAATTCGGAATGTGGAAATTAGGAGAAGGTGTGGAGTTACTAAAAGTATTTGTCAGAGGGCGGAAGAGGGGTTGTTGAGGTGGTTTGGTCATTTAGAGAGAATGGATCAAAGTAGAATGACTTGGAGAGCGTATAAATCTGTAGGGAAAGGAAGGCGGGGTAGGGGTCGTCTTAGAAAAGGTTGGAGGGAAGGGGTAAAGGAGGTATTGTGGGCGAGGGGCTTGGACTTCCAGCAAGCATGTGTGAGCGTGTTAGATTGGAGTGAATGGAGACATATGGTTTTTGGGACATGACAATCTGTTGGAGTGTGAGCAGGGTAACATTTTGTGAAGGGATTCAGGGAAACCAGTTAATTGATTTAGTTGGACTTGAGTCCTGGAAATGGGAAGTACAATGCCTGCACTTTAAAGGAGGGGTCTGGGATAGTGACAGCTGGGAGGGACAATTCTCAGCTGTCGTATCTGAGCTCCTCTGCAAAGACAGTGATTATGTATGTGTGTGGTGAAAGTGTTGAATGATGATGAAAGTATTTTCTTTTTGGGGATTTTCTTTCTTTTTGGGTCATCTTGCCTCGGTGGGAGACGGCCGACTTATTGAAAAAAAAAAAAAAAACATACTCTCTCTTTTCCTGTCATAACTGATCTTTCAACATTATTGCTACTCCTTCCTTAGCTCTAACTCTCTCAGATACCCATGACATAATCCCATTTATTTCTCCCCACTGAAACTCTCCTACCCCATTCAGCTTTGCTTCACTTAAGAGACGAGACCTCCAGTTTCTTTTCGTTCATAACAGTCATAATCATCATCTTATCATCTGCACTACATCCATGCACATTCAAATATCTTTTTCATGTTTACTGTTTACTTTTAATTTCCTTATTTTATATACCCTCCCAAAATCATCCACCAATCTTTGCAAGTTGTATTCAGAATCCCCCAAAAGAACTGTGTCGTCAGCAAAGAGCAATGTGATAACTTCCACGTACATCAAGTCCAACATATTTTAATCCCACACCTCTCTACCATACCCTAGCATTCCCTTCTTTTACAACCCATCTATAAATATGTTAATTAACCAAGATATCACATATCCCCAAGTCCTACTTTCACTGGAAAATAGTCTCCCCTACTTCTGAACACAAAATTCATTTTTTTTAACACGTCGTCCGTTTCCCACCGAGGCAGGGTGACCCAAAAAGAAAGAAAAATCCAAAAATCATTTTATGAACAATAAATACCTAATTTATGAACAATAAATAGCTAAGTGTTGGAAGTTGAAAGTCATTTCCAAGATATATTTTCAAGATTTAGCTTGTAATGGAAATGATAAATACATCCAATGAGTAAACCAAAAGGCATCCCTCCAATTGAAATCTAATAAGACCATTATATATATCAAATTCACTTTCTTTAGAATTACGATATAGCGAGGAAAGAGATGATCTTAAAATATTCAACTAACCAGCCTGTTGATCATTCATTAAATTTAATGCTAGTTTACAATCTGCCTGACATATTTACCAAGAACATCTTGGCAAAGTCGCTGGGTGGTAGTAAAACGCTGGTCATCTGTCATGTGATCCAGCATAAAACGGTATATCATGTTGCGATCTTCAGACTGTTCTTTGCCTGCAAGGGAGAACAATTCTTTTTCCATTTTGCTCTGGGTGAACTTGTTGTAAGTTTCATGCTCCTGGAAAAAAATACTTGTTCAAATTTCACACAAAACCATATACTTCAATAATTAAACTGAATCATATTAACATACAGAAAGCTTTTCAAGACAAACAAAGGTGTAAAAACTAAATAGGATTGATCAGGAAACAACTACAATCTGTAAATTAGTAACAAAACCTTCAAAAGGAGACTGTATTTCTGTAATTAAATAAATGAGCAAACAATCTTATTAGATAATAAATTACTAATACATAGTTACCTCATAACAGTTGTAGTGGAAAATACATTCAATAAAATGCTGACTCAGAATTTTTGGGAAGCGTTTCAGCAATCGTTCTGTTACATAGAAAACAACTGTGCTACGTATGTCCTCATGATCATCTGTTAGACACTGAAATATAAATAAACAGCCTAAGTTTTTTGAAAATGATCTCTGCTGGGGAATGCATATCTTCAAAACACCTGAAAATATAATTTGTGTCATATTTTTTCCAACTGACAAAGTTATTTTGTTTATACACTAAGCCTTGGTGTCCTTGTGGTGAAATTATTAAAATTATCTACTACTAATCTCCAGCACAGGTACCAGGCTTATAGCTAACCCAGATGTCATTCTTACCTCAGGTAGGAAAATGGCTGAGTACCAACTACTATAGTTACATAGAAGATATTACAGTCATTATCAGACCTCTAAAACAGTATCATGTAGATGTTTCTAACTTCTTTAGTTATCAAGTGATTTTTTCCTATATTTTCCAAGAGTTGAAATTAATCACCAAATACAATATTATAGCTTGCAGAAAAATTTTTGATACAGTGACACACAGAAGATTACTTAGCAACTGAAGAAGCAAGTCAGGGAGAGGGTCGTTATATTAACAAGGTAATATTAGAACAGATACATCATACTCATCTGTATGTGACACAAACCACTCTTAAAACCCACCCAAAGAGGTAAGGTGACTTCACCTTTCTTACTTCTCTTCATGTCTACCCATAACATCTTTCATTGCTCTATCATACCCTAATCCTTTTCCTCCCCATTCTTGCCATTAATCTTATGGCCTAATGTAAAAAAGAACAAGAGAAAACAAAGCTACTATAAGAGCTAAAGCATCAGGATGGGTGTAACTAATGGTATTCACACAAGGATAACCATTAGATCCTATAATGTTACTAGTGTATTAAGGCCTAAAAACAGAAACAGACCCCTTTTTTGCTGATGCCAAAATAATGAGAAAAAAAACTGAAAGAAACAAAAGAAAGTTGCAGAAAGATTTCAGTAGCTGAAAAATGTTATTGGGATTTAACTGGAGTGAAGGAAGTCATGAAGCTAAGAAATGGTTAAAGGAGACAAAAACAGAGCACCATCTAAAAAGAAATGTTAAGGGAAAATAATTAAAAAAACATGTCCGTGAGAAGTCATATAATAGACAAAGCTCACAAATATACGAATGGTATTTAGGAACCTAGATAGACTTCAAAACACCTCATGTATGTAAATCCCGTGCTAAGCAAACAACATTAGTAAAACACAAGGTGAAGCTCATTATCAAAAGTAATGGTTCTGAGAATCAAGTATATTTAGACAGAATTCAACACAAAACTTGGATCAAAGCAAATTTCTTTGAGTCTTCAACTCAAGTCCTGAAGGGAGAAGTACAGTGCCTGCACTCTGTGAATGTGTTTCCTTCTTTGGGCAACTCTACCCTGGTAAGAAATGGCCAGTATAGTAAATACAGTAACTATCTGAACACATTCACTTCCTCCTTACTCCCTCCTTCCATTGTGATATCCAAAAAATTCAAGTAATGAAAGATTGGATATTGGATTGGAAGGAGGGAGTATGGAGGAAGTGAATGTGTTCAGATATCTGGGATTGGATTTGTCAGCCGGCTGGTCAATGAAAGATGAGGCGAACCATAGAACTGATGATGGCAAAAAGACAGATGCATTCTGAGGCATCTGTGGAGACAAAGAATGTTACCCATGGCGGCAAAAAGGAAAATCTATCAGAGTAGAGTGGTACCAACACACTTATGTAGGGTTTTAAACATTGAAGCAAAAAGGAGGCTAGAGACAGTGGAGATATTGTATCTGAGGGCAATGTGTGGTATGAATACTATGAAGAGAATTCCTAACTGGGAGATGAGGAACAGGGTTATTAAAAATATTATCCACAGGGTTGAAGAAGGGGGTTATTGAGGTGGTTTGGACATTTAGAGGATGGAGCAAATAGGATGATTGGCAGGGTGTCCTATGAGAGCGTGTTGGATACGAATGAGTGGAGGCAAGTAGATTTTATGACTTGATGTGCTGCTGAAGAATGAGCAACGTAACATTAATGAAAGGATTTAGGGAAACCAGTTAGCCAAACTTGAGTCCTGGAGGTAGGAAGTACAGTGCCTGTATTCTGAAGGAGAGATTGGAGGGGCATCTGAGCCGTCATGTCTGCACGCCTCTGGGAAGACTGTGATGGAGTGATGGTGAAAGTATTTCTTTTTTGGGTCACCCTACCTTGGTGGGAGATAATCAGGTGTAATTTAAAAAAAAATACTAGAAAAGTAACAATGTGACAAGAGGCCTACAGAAACAAAAACACAGATTACTAAAGGGCTCATCCATTAATAAAATGAGTCATAATCATTTGACACTAAACCCTCTTAAAGAAATTTAATTTGCTTGAGAAGACTCTCCAACACTGCAACTGCATCCACATTTCAAAGTGCTTGATGACTAACCTAATACTTTAAATATTCACATATTAGTTAAGTCATTTGAAGCTTATACAAAGAAACAAAAATGTGTGACAGCAATGAGGACTTACTCTCCAACACATATTTGTGGGAAATCAGGAAAGAATAATACAAAGTAATACAAAGATAAATACAGTGGTACCCTGGATTTCGTCAATAATTTGTTCCAGAAGGCTGTTCGAGTGCCGTTACCGAATTAATTTGTTCCCATAAGGACGAATGTAAATTAGATTAGTCCGTTTCAGACCCCCAACAATACACTTACAAAAGCACTTACAAAAATACACTTATATAATTGTTCGAGTTGAGAGCTGTATGAAATCCGGGGTACCACTGTATATGAAAAACAGTACTAAAGCAATTGTATGAAAATCTAACTAATATACTTGCTGGAGGCAGTGGAGATGTCCTGTCTGAGGGCAATGTGTTGTGTAAATATTATGCAGAGAATTCGAAGTGTGGAAATTAGGAGGTGGTGTGGAGATACTAAAAGTAGTATTAGTCAGAGGGCTGAAGAAGGGTTGTTGAGGTGGTTTGGTCATTTAAAAAGAATGAAACAAAGTACGTAGGGGTCATCCCTGAAAAGGTTGGAGGGAGGGGGTAAAGGTTTTGTGGGCGAGGGGCTTGGACTTCCAGCAAGCATGCATGAGAGTTAGCTAGGAGTGAATGGAGACGAATGGTTTTTGGGACCTGACGAGCTGTTGGAGTGTGAGCAGGATAATATTTTGTGAAGCGATTCAGGGAAACCAGTTAGCTGGACTTGAGTCCTGGAAATGGGAAGTACAATGCATGCACTTTAAAGAAGGAGTTAGGGATATTGGCAGTTTGAGGGACTTCTAAACTGTCGTATCTGAGCGCCTCTGCAAAGACAGTGATTATGTATAAGTGATGGTGAAAGTGTTGAATGATGAAAGTATTTTTCTTTCTTTTTGGGACACCCTGCTTTGGTGGGAAACGGCTGATGTGTTAAAAAAAAAAAATACTGTATATACAGGATGTGCATCCTACCTGTAAAATTCTGTAAAAGAATGATCCTTTCAGTTTAAGGTAATCCTCTTGTAACAAGTTGATGAGGAGAGTCAATGTAGTACGGCGAACTTTAATATCTGGATCACGAAGACAAGCTGTAACCTGAGGCATCAAAGGATCTACTAAAGTTGCATACCTGTATGAATAAAAACATTATTAAAGGTATAATTTTCATAATAAAAAAGCAGTATAAGGTATACATATAATGCACTTATTCTCGTCCACTAGGGCCATATTTGATGACCACTTACATACAGTGGACCCCCAGTGTTCGTCCTGCTCGAAACTCGCCCTTTTATGTAAGTGTATTTTTTTAAATGCTTTTATAAGTGTATTTTTGGGGGTCTAAAAGAACTAGTCTACTTTACATTATTCCTTATGGGAATAAATTTGTTTGCTAATGGCACTTGAACAGCATTCTGGAACGAAAAAATCACAAAAACATCACCTCTATTCCTAGGTAGTAGGTTATTAGACAGCAACTGCCCAGGGAGGTACTACCGTCCTGCCAAGTGAGTGTAAAACGAGAGCCTGTAATTGTTTTACATGATGGTAGGATTGCTGGTGTCTTTTTTCTGTCTCATAAACATGCAAGATTTCAGGTACATCTTGCTACTTCTACTTACACTTAGGTCACACTACACATTCATGTACAAGCATATATACACACACCCCTCTGGGTTTTCTTCTATTTTCTTACTAGTTCTTGAGGGGAAAAGGGTGAGTGGAGCACTTCGGAGTCTGTGGAGACAAAGAACCTTGTCCATGGAAGTAAAGAGGGGAATGTATGAGAGTATAGTTATACCAACGCTCTTATATGGGTGTGAAGCATGGGTGATGAATGTTGCAACGAGGAGAAGGCTGGAGGCAGTGGAGATGTCATGTCTGAGGTCAATGTGTGGTGTGAATATAATGCAGAGAATTCGGAGTTTGGAAATTAGGAGGAGGTGCGGGATTACCAAAACGATTGTCCAGAGAGCTGAGGAGGGGTTGTTGAGGTGGTTTGGACATGTAGAGAGAATGGAACAAGACAGAGTGACTTCGAGAGTGTATAAATCTGTAGTGGAGGGAAGGCGGGGTAGGGTCGGCCTAGGAAAGGTTGGAGGGAGGGGGTAAAGGAAGTTTTGTGTGCGAGGGCTTGGACTTCCAGCAAGCATGTGTGAGCGTATTTGATAGGAGTGAATGGAGGCATATGGTTTTAATACTTGACGTGCTGTTGGAGTGTGAGCAAAGTAACATTTATGAAGGGATTCAGGGAAACCGGCAGGCCGGACTTGAGTTCTGGAGATGGGAACTACAGTGCCGGCACTCTGAAGGAGGGGTGTTAATGTTGCAGTTTTGTAACTGTAGTGTAGAGCACCCTTCTGGCAAGACAGTGATGGAGTGAATGATGATGAAAGTTTTTCTTTTCGGCCACCCTGCCTTGGTGGAATCGCCGATGTGTTAATAAAAAAAAAAAAATTCTTGTTCTTATTTCCTCTTATCTCCATGAGGAAGTGGAACAGAATTTCCTCTGTAAGCCATGCGTGTCGTAAGAGGCGACTAAAATGCCGGGAGCAAGGGGCCAGTAACCCCTTCTCCTGTATATATTACTAAAGTTAAAAAGAGAAACTTTTGTTTTTCTCTTTGGGCCACCCTGCCTTGGTGGGAAACGGCCGACTTGTTGAAAGAAGAAAGAAAGAAAAGGAGAAACTTTCGTTTTTTTCTTTTGGTCCACCCTGCCTTGGTGGGAAACGGCCGTCGTGTTGAAAGAAAGAAACATCACCTCTATTCTGAATTATGTTGGCCTGAAAAGAAATATCCAAAATGCTGCAAACAGCTCTTTCACTGCACAATTAAATATGCCTGTAATGTATGCACTGATAGGACAATCCCAAAATTTTTGCTAACATAAATACTCATACTCAATTTTAGGTCATTACCAATACCCACCAATGCTGATGCCGTCAAAATTGGCCAAAACCCAATGCTACTAATACCCATACCCTCCACACTCGTACACCTCATCTGGTAGACAGCAACCACCCAGGGAGGTACTACCGTCCTGCCAGGTGACTGTGAAACAGAAACCTGAAACTGTTTTACATAATGGTAGGATTGCTGGTGTCTCTTTTTTCTGTCTCATAAACACACTGGATAACAGATATATCTAGCTACTTCTACTTACAAGTAGGTTACACTACACAGGCATGCGCATGCATATATATACATACACACATCTATGTTTTTCTTCTTTTTCTTAATAGCTCTTGTTCTTCTTTATTTCCTCTATTGTCCATGGGGAAGTGGAAAAGAATTCTTCCTCCGTAAGCCATGCGTGTCGTATAAGGCGACTAAAATGCCGGGAGCAATGGGCTAGTAACCCCTTCTCCTGTACACATTTACTAAAAAAATGAATAAGAAAAGCTTTATAAATCTGGGATGTTTGAATGTGCGTGGACGTAGTGCGGATGATAAGAAAGAGATGATTGCTGATGTTATGAATGAAAAGAAGTTGGATGTCCTGGCCCTAGGCGAAACAAAGCTGAAGGGGGTAGGCGAGTTTCAGTGGGGAGAAATAAATGAGATTAAGTCAGGAGTATCTGAGAGAGTTAGAGCAAAGGAAGGGGTAGCAATAATGTTGAAGGACCAGTTATGGAAGGAGAAGAGGGAATATAAATGTGTAAATTCAAGGATTATGTGGATTAAAATAAGGGTCGGATGCGAAAAGTGAGTTATAATAAGCGTGTATGCACCTGGAGAAGAGAGAAGTGTAGAGGAGAGAGAGAGATTTTGGGAAATGTTAAGCGAATGTATAGGAACCTTTGAACCAAGTGAGAGAGTAATTGTAGTAGGGGACCTAAATGCTAAAGTAGGAGAAACATGTAGAGAGGGTGTGGTAGGTAAGTTTGGGTGCCAGGTGTAAATGAAAATGGGAGCCCTTTGACTGAACTTTGTATAGAAAGGGGTTTAGTTATAGGTAATACATATTTTAAGAAAAAGAGGATAAATAAGTATACAAGATATGATGTAGGGCATAATGACAGTAGTTTGTTGGACTATGTATTGGTAGATAAAAGACTGTTGAGTAGACTTCAGGATGTACATGTTTATAGAGGGGCCACAGATATATCAGATCACTTTTTAGTTGTAGCTAAAGTGGGAGTAAAAGGTAGATGGGATACAAGGAAAATAGAAGCAGTAAGTAAGAGAGAGGTGAAGGTTTATAAACTAAAAGAGGAGGCAGTTAGGGTAAGATATAAACAACTATTGGAGGATAGATGGGCTAGTGAGAGTGTAGGCAATGGGGTCGAAGATGTATGGAGTAGGTTAAAGAATGTAGTGTTAGAGTGTTCAGCAGAAGTTTGTTGTTACAGGAAAGTGGGTGCGGGAGGGAAGAAGAGCGATTGGTGGAATGATGATGTAAAGAGAGTAGTAAGGGAGAAAAAGTTAGCATATGAGAGGTTTTTACAAAGTTAAAGTGATGCAAGAAGGGAGGAGTATATGGAGAGAAAAAGAGAGGTTAAGAAAGTGGTCAAGCAATGTAAAAAGAGAGCAAATGAGAGAATGGGTGAGATGTTATCAACAAATTTTGTTGAAAATAAGAAAAAGTTTTGGAGTGAGATTATTAAGTTGAGGAAGCCTAGGGAACAAATGAATTTGACAGTTAAAAATAGGAGAGGAGAATTATTAAATGGAGAGTTAGAGGTATCGGGAAGATGGAGGGAATATTTTGAGGAGTTGTTAAATGTTGATGAAGACAGGGAAGCTGTGATTTCGTGTATAGGGCAAGGAGGAATAACATCTTGTAGGAGTGCGGTAGAGCCAGTTGTGAGTGTGGGGGAAGTTCGTGAGGCAGTGGGTAGAATGAAAGGGGGTAAGGCAGCTGGGATTGATGGGATAAAGGTAGAAATGTTAAAAGCAGGCGGAGATATAGTTTTGGAGTGGTTGGTGCTATTATTTAATACATGTATGGAAGAGGGTAAGGTACCTAGGGACTGGCAGAGAGCGTGTATTGTTCCTTTGTATAAACGCAAAGGGGACAAAAGAGAGTGCAAAAATTATAGGGGAAGAAGTCTGTTGAGTATACCAGGTAAAGTGTATGGTAGAGTTATTATTGAAAGAATTAAGAGTAAGACGGAGAGCAGAATAGCAGATGAACAAGGTGGCTTTAGGAAAGGTAGGGAGTGTGTAGACCAAGTGTTTGCAGTAAAACATATAGGTGAACAGTATTTGGATAAGGGTAAAAAGGTTTTTGTGGCATTTATGGATTTGGAAAAGGTGTATGATAGGGTGGATAGGGGGGCAATGTGGCAGATGTTGCAGGTGTATGGAATAGGAGGTAGGTTACTGAAAGCAGTGAAGAGCTTTTATGAGGATAGTGAGGCTCAGGTTAGAGTGTGTAGGAGAGAGGGAGATTATTTCTCGGTAAAAGTAGGCCTTAGACAGGGATGTGTGATGTCACCGTGGTTCTTCAATATATTTATAGATGGGGTTGTAAGAGAAGTGAATGCGAGGGTCTTGGCAAGAGGTATGGGGTTAAAAGACAAAGAATCAAATACAAAGTGGGAGTTGTCACAGTTGCTTTTTGCTGATGACACTGTGCTTTTGGGAGATTCTGAAGAGAAGTTGCAGAGGTTGGTGGATGAATTTGGTAAGGTATGCAAAAGAAGAAAATTGAAAGTGAATATAGGAAAGAGTAAGGTGATGAGGATAACAAAAAGATTAGGTGACAAAAGATTGGATATCAGATTGGAGGGAGAGAGTATGGAGGAGGTGAATGTATTCAGATATTTGGGAGTGGACATGTCAGCAGATGGGTCTATGAAGGATGAGGTGAATCATAGAATTGATGAGGGAAAAGGGTGAGTGGTGCACTTGGAGTCTATGGAGACAAAGAACTTTGTCCCTGGAAGTTAAGAGGGAATGTATGAGAGTATAGTTATACCAACACTCTTATATGGGTGTGAAGCATGGGTGATGAATGTCGCAACGAGGAGAAGGCTGGAGGCAGTGGAGATGTCATGTCTGAGGTCAATGTGTGGTGTGAATATAATGCAGAGAATTCGGAGTTTGGAAATTAGGAGGAGGTGCGGAATTACCAAAACTATTATCCAGAGGGCTGAGGAGGGGTTGTTGAGGTGGTTCGGACATGTAGAGAGAATGGAACGAAACAGAATGACCTCGAGAGTGTATAAATCTGTAGTGGAGGGAAGGCGGGGTAGGGGTCAGCCTAGGAAAGGTTGGAGGGAGGGGGTAAAAGAGGTTTTGTGTGCAAGGGGCTTGGATTTCCAGCAAGCATGCGTGTGCGTATTTGATAGGAGTGAATGGAGACAAATGGTTTTTAATACTTGACGTGCTGTTGGAGTGTGAGCAAAGTAACATTTATGAAAGGATTCAGGGAAACCGGCAGGCCGGACTTGAGTCCTGGAGATGGGAAGTACAGTGTCTGCACTCTGAAGGAGGGGTGTTAATGTTGCAGTTTTATAACTGTAGTGTAAAGCACCCCTCTGGCAAGACAGTGATAAAGTGAATGATGACGAAAGTTTTTCTTTTTCGGGCCACCCTGCCTTGGTGGGAATCGGCCGATATGTTAATAAAAAAAAAAAATAACTGCTTAGTGATGGGCTGATATTAACAGATTAGTCTCATCTGAGGATATGCAACAACTAGAGGCAAATCTTTATAAAAGCCATTGAAGAAAATTTAAAGCTAATATTTTAGACTTCAACATGATCTCAAAGCTCTCTTTGGAATTAATCCATAAGTTCAGGAACCTAGGCCAAAAGAGGTCTTGCAGCAGCAATAAAATCAAATAAATCTGTAACTATAAAATCTGGTTTCCAGAGACCAATGGCAATATAAAAACAAAGACATCTAAGCTGATGGAGTTACACTGAATGACATGAAACCTTGCTCCTTTAGTAGCACAACACTCATGCTTAGAGCTCTGTGAGAGAGCAAGGTAAGTTCTAGGAAAAAATACCTAGTACAATATCTTGAATAGGAAAGCTTAAACTCAAAGGAGAGGTTTCAATATTATACCTACCTGACACACATATCTGACAAGGTGAAGACAATGTTTATCTTGAGAGCTGAATATTTAGTTGTGTCTAGCATCCTTCCCATAGCAGGAATGATGCGCTTTGCCTGATCCTCATGTTGTAAGCACATCTTGCCTAATGTAACCACAGCTAGAGCCTGTAAAAAATTTTATTATTCAACATCTGTCCTTTATTTACTGTGAATAGCAAATGAATTTTTTTTTAACACACCAGCCGTCTCCCACCAAGGTAGATGTCATAAGAGACGATTAAAATCCCAAGAGTAAGAGGGTAGTAACCCCTTCTGTATAAATTACTAAACATAGAAAGAACTTTCCATTATTCTTTTACAGGTCACACCTGTCTTGGTGGGAGACAGCCGGTGCTGAAAAAAAAATTATACAGGAGAAGGGGATACCAGCCATTTGCTCTTGACATTTTAGTCACTTTTTACGACACACGTGGCTAATGGAGGAAAGATTCTTTCCCCATTTCCCCATGGAGATGAGAGGAAAATAAATAAAAACAAAAACTATTAAGAAAAATAGAAGAAAACTCAGATGGGTGTGTGTATACATATGTCTATACAAGCATGTGTAATGTGACCTAAGTGCATTAAGATGTACCTGTTACCTTGTGTGTTTCTTCTTCCTCTTTCAACAAACCGGCCGTATCCCACTGAGACGGGGTAGCCTCCGCCCAAAAAAAAAAGTTTCTCTTTTTAAATTTAGTAATACATACAGGAGAAGGGGTTACTAGCCCCTCGCTCCCAGCATTTTAGTTGCCTCTGACAACATGCATGGTTTATGGAGAAAGAATTCTGTTCCACTTCCCCATGGAGATAAGCGGAAATAAATGAGAACAAGAACTATTAAGAAAATAGAAGAAAACCCAGAGGGGTGTGTGTATATATATGTTTGTACAGGTCGGCCATCACAAATTCAGCATCACTGAGACCTGTAGTGTGCCGAATTATTGAGTTTGCCGGATTACAGAGTGGTTAGGTTAGAATACAGTGGACCCCCGCAAATAGGCCGGTCTGATTATCGGCCAGCTCGAAAATCGATCGCTTTTTTCAGCCCAATTTTTGCCCGGCCTGTGTACCAGACCTGTCCGCCTGCCCCGTGCTTGCGTGCATGCATCGTGAGCCAGTCTAGCTTTGTTTATCACAATAAATTCATTGTGTTTAGTGCTTGTTTATTGATTGAAACTGTGATATAAGCCACCATGGGCCCAAAGAAACTTCATAGTGGCAGCCCTTTGTTAAAGAAAGTGACAAACACGATAGAATTGAAGAAAGAAATTGTAGCAAAGTACCAAAGTGGAGGAGGAAGAGAGGGGAGAATGTGCCTTCTTCAGTGATTCTACTATATGTATGATACTAAAGCAGCACAAGTCAATAAAGGCTATAGCACCAGCCAGCGATAAAGTGTAGCATTAACAGTGTAGCAAGTAAGTTAAGCCATTAATCGATAGAAAAATGACGACACAAACTTAACTCCTTCATTGTTTGTTTGAGGAATATAGGGACACTGAGACCAGAGCCACCCTCTGCCGACATCTCCTCCAAGGTAAGTGTAAATATTTCTTATTTATATAAGTGTGAATATTTCTTATTTATAAATTAAAGTGAAAATATTTATTTATAAATTTTAAGTGTAAATATTTCTTATTTATATATTATGTACATTGTTTGTGTGAATAGTGGTGGTGGCTTTCAGCTGCCACCCACCATGGCTTATGGTCAGTGGCCCTTATACCCAACAACAACAATAACACTCACCAGTCCTTACATTCGTAATGACATGTTTTATTCATTCTAGAGTTTATATCATGTTTCTATGTTATTAATATTGTTTATTATGTCATATTAGATGAATTGTGCTAGATAAATAAGCTGTAGAGTTGATATTATTGTCATATTAAAGGACTATCTTGTCCTGCCTCCAAAAAAACACTCCTGCCTCTCTCATACACCAACAAGAATATGATAAAACAGCCACTGTGAAAAAATAATGAACTTCCAATCGCTTTCATGTCTCCAATAAAGGTAAAACTGATTGAACTGTTCATTTATCCATTAAAATTAGTGCTTTATATTTATTTCTCATTGTTTTCTGTATGTAAAACTATAGTATTTATTCTTTAAAAAAATGATTTTTTTGGTGAATATTTTTGGGTGGAACGGATTAATTGTACAGTGGACCCCCGACTAAAGAAAGGCCCATAGTGGTCCCTCGGTTTTCGGTCATCTCCAAACTCGAACATTTATGTAAGTGTATTTTCGTAAGTGCTTTTGCAAGTGTATTTTTGGGGGTCTGAAATAGACTAACCTACGTGACATTATTTCTTAAGGAAGTAAATTCATTCGGTAATGGCACTTGAGCAGCATTCTGGAAAGAATTTTCGGCGAAAACCGAGGGTCCACTGTATAACGAAAAAATCGTGTAACGAAAGCTTTTTTCGCTTTCGTGTAGCGAAAATGGACTCGTGCAGCAAAACGTATCAGACCTGTCCGCCTGCCCTGCGCCTGGGCAGGACGCCAGTCAAGCATTGTTTACCATTGAGAGAACATTACCCAGTGCGCTCTTTCAAACATTCACAATAAATTTGTTGTGTTTATTGGTGGTTTAGTGATTGTCACTGTGAAATAAGTCACTATGGGTCCAAAGAAGCTTCCTAGTGGCACCCCAGTAGTAGCATTCATGCAGGGAGTGTAGCATTCAAGCAGGGAGTGCAGCATTCATGCAGGGAGTGCAGCATTCATGCAGGGAGTGCAGCATTCATGCAGGGAGGGCAGCATTCATGCAGGGAGTGTAGCATTCATGCAGGGAGTGTAGCATTCATGCAGGGAGTGTAGCATTCATGCAGGGAGGGTAGCATTCATGCAGGGAGGGTAGCATTCATGCAGGGAGGGTAGCATTCATGCAGGGAGGGTAGCATTCATGCAGGGAGTGTAGCATTCATGCAGGGAGTGTAGCATTCATGCAGGGAGTGTAGCATTCATGCAGGGAGTGTAGCATTCATGCAGGGAGTGTAGCATTCATGCAGGGAGTGTAGCATTCATGCAGGGAGTGTAGCATTCATGCAGGAGTGTAGCATTCATGCAGGGAGTGTAGCATTCATGCAGGGAGTGTAGCATTCATGCAGGGAGTGTAGCAGGCATGCAGGGAGTGTAGCAGGCATGCAGGGAGTGTAGCAGGCATGCAGGGAGTGTAGCAGGCATGCAGGGAGTGTAGCAGGCATGCAGGGAGTGTAGCATTCATGCAGGGAGTGTAGCATTCATGCAGGGAGTGTAGCATTCATGCAGGGAGTGTAGCATTCATGCAGGGAGAGTAGCATTCATGCAGGGAGTGTAGCATTCATGCAGGGAGTGTAGCATTCATGCAGGGAGTGTAGCATTCATGCAGGGAGTGTAGCATTCATGCAGGGAGTGTAGCATTCATGCAGGGAGTGCATCATTCATGCAGGGAGTGTATCATTCATGCAGGGAGTGTAGCATTCATGCAGGAGTGTAGCATTCATGCAGGGAGTGTAGTATTCATGCAGGGAGTGTAGCAGACATGCAGAGAGTGTAGCAGGCATGCAGGGAGTGCAGCATTCATGCAGGGAGTGTAGCATTCATGCAGGGAGTGTAGCATTCATGCAGGGAGTGTAGCAGGCATGCAGGGAGTGTAGCAGGAAGGCAGGAAGTGGGGATTCCCCTTCGTAGAAGCTGAAGAATTCCTCCCCCAACAAGTGTTTAATTGTGATGAAACAGGCCTGTTTTGGAAGAAAATGCCCAACAGGACCTTCATTACTCATTACCCTATCTTCCAGATGCCTGCAACTCTCTGCAGTAAAGGTAAGTAAATGTTATTTATTAATCTGTTTTTTATTATTTAGTATGTGAATATTTTTGGGTGGAACGGATTAATTGTACAGTGGACCCCCGGCTAACAATCAAAATTCATTCCAGAAGCCTGCTCAAGTGCCATTACCAAACGAATTTACTTCCTTAAGAAATAATGTCACGTAGGTTAGTCTATTTCAGACCCCCAAAAATACACTTCCACAAGAACTTACAATATTATACTTACATAACTGTACGATTTCCGGGGTGATCGTTAGCCGGGGGTCCACTGTATTTACATTATTTCTTATGGGAAATAAGGTTTTGAATTACGAAAGTTTCGTGTTGAGAAATAGCTCTCAGAACGGATTAATTTCGTTAGTTGAGGGTCCACTGTATTTACATTATTTTTTATGGGAAATAAGGGTTCAGAAATCGGCCAGTTCGATTTTAGGCCTAGCTCATGGAACGGATTAAGGCCGATTTTAGGGGGTCCACTGTACACTTAATAAAGTTAACAAACTTGACTTATACAAGAAAGTTCATTAAACATCAGCAAAAATTGAACATTTCCGCTACTTTGAGCTCAATTTCAAGGTACTTTTCGTCGTGAAACCAATCAAAATCATATCTATTTCTGTAATATACAGTGGAGCCCCTAGTTTTGTGATTAATCCGTTCCAGAGAGTCTTCCAAAAGGCAAAATTCACGAATGGCGAAACCATTTTCCCCATAAGAAACAATGTAAATCCAATTACAGTGGACCCTTAGTTTTCGTCGATAATTCTTTCCAGAATGCTGTTCGAGTGCCATTACTGAATGAATTTGTTCCCATAAGGACGAAAGTAAATGTGATTAGTTGTTTCAGACCCCCAAAAGTACACTTACAAAAGCACTTACATAATTGTTTGAGTTGGGAGCTGTACGAAAACCGAGGGTCCACTGTAATCTGTTCCAGACCAAAAGTATTAACAAAAAAATATTTTTTTTACATTAAATATAGATTTACAGTATATACAGAAAACAATGAGACATCAAGTATAAAACAATAACATCACACTTACCTTTATTGAAGGCCCTTGTTGGTGTATGAATAAAATATGTCATTACGTATGTTAGGAATTGTGGCGGCGGCAGGAGTGTGTTTGGAGACAGGACAAGATAGTCCTTCAATATGACACTAATATCAACTCACGGCTTATTTATCTATCACAATTCATCTAATATGACATAATAAACAATATTAATAACATAGAAACATGACATATACTCTAGAATGAATAAAATATGTCATTACGTATGTCACGAGTGGTGTTTTGTTGTTGTTGTTATTGTTGGGTGTATAAGGGCCACTGAGGGCATAAGCCTTACATGGTGGTAAAGGCAGCAGAGATGGCAGTGTTGTCAGTAGCCCTATATAGCTCCAGCAACACTGGAGGAGTTAGTTTCGTGTTGTCCTTTTTCTATCAATTAATCGCTTAACTTACTTGCTACACTGTTAATACTACACTTTATCGCTGGCTGGCACTATAGCCTTTATCGACTCCTACTGCTTTAGTATCGTACATATCATTGAATCACTGAAGAAGGCACATTCTCCCCTCTCTCTTCCTCCTCCACTTTGGTACTTTGCTACGAGTTCTTTCTTGAATTTTATTGTGTTTCTCACCTTCTTTACCAAAGAGCTGGCACTAGGAGCTTTCTTTGGGCCCATTTTGGTTTATTTAGCAGTTGCAAAGCACAAAAAAGAATGGAATATTACTCTGAATGGTGTGGGAGGGTGGCTTTGTTTGTGGGCTGACACTGGGAGACGGCTCGGACGCATACTGTACGGCCGCCAAATCACGAAGCAAATCACGAACCGTAAGGCTATATTTTGACAAAAAAGTTGCCGAAAGGCAAAATTCACAAAGCACAATGCTCATGAAACTCGGGGGTCCACTGTATCTTCTATTTGATAGAATTCCATTCTTTTTTGTGCTTTGCAACTGCTAAATAAACCAAAATGGGCCCAAAGAAAGCTCCTAGTACCAAAAAAAACGAGAATACAACTATAAAAGCCACACGAAAATATACTGCTAAGGAGCAGCTAATGGCTGAGAAGTGAATTCTGTTATTTATTGTCCAATTTCTTTCATTTTCGGTGTACGTTAAGAAGCATCTTTCCATCATACATTGCCCAAGTTTCAATAAGATAGCCCAACAAACAACTGAGAATTTTTTTTTACCAAAAATCATATATGGCAAGCCCAGGCCAGGTACTGGAAATAAGTCACTTTGTCTGATTTTTTTGGGTTATCCTAGGTTCTCTACACATATACTGCTATGTATGATAATCTATGTAGAGAAAATAGCTTTTCTGTTTCAGTTTTATGGTGCATTACGAGTGTATATCACATTTAGCCCTGTGCTACACTCTGTTTTCTCTAAGCCCCCAAGACAGGGATAGGAGAATGGTACTTGTATCCCATATCCTCTTCATACCTCCGTCAAACTGATCGGTATTATGCCAAATATTATTCATTCTGGAGTATTTACCATGTTTTTATATTGCTTATTATGTCATGTTAGATCAATTGTGATAGGTAAATAAGCCGTAGTGTTGATATTAGTGTAATACTAAAGCATATTCCCCTGCATCACAAGACTGAGCTCATGGCAACCAACAGTGGCTTCAATGCCACCTTATCTTTTATGGACAATGTACTGTGTATGTGCTTTACACAACAAGAAGCATTTCTTTTATTCATTGGAACCATGGCTAGGGCTAAAAGTAAGCAGGTTATAACAATAAATGGAGAAAAAGAAATTGGAATGACTTATGCAGCAAGTAGCACCACCAAACAGTAGCAGCAGGTTGGTGTGGCGACCCTGGAAATTTGAAATTATGCTAGCCAAAATTAGTGCCAAATAACTGATGGAACCGGATGACTGATTGCTGGATTTGTGATGGCCGACCTGTACATGCATGTGTAGTGTGACCTAAGTGTAGCAAGATGTACCTGTTATCTTGTGTGTTTATGAGACAGAAAGAAAAGACACCAGCACTCCTACCATTGTGCAAAACAATTACAGGTTTCCGTTTCACACTTTTGGCAGGACAGTAGTACCTCCCTGGGTGGTTGCTGTCTGCCAACCTGCTACCTATATGAAAATATTTATCTTACACAATTATATAATTATATTTCTTTGCTACTCATAAAATAAATTACCTTGACCCTCATGGAGGGAGTAAAGGTAATTGTGGTGGGTTGGGAGCTCTGCGTCTGTGAGGAAGGAATAGTTGTGGGGGTAGACTTATCTCCAGGCTGGTGAAAAATTATACTCTGAAGCATAAGGAACATCCTCTTGTTGACTTTTAGTGGGCACAACATAGATGCTTCTCCCAAGGTGAACAAATGCCTGCAGAAACCATCAGAAAAAATCTCAATATATATTGCGATCAAGTTACTTCATGTATATTCACCTTATAACACAAAGGACATTATTGTTTGCTTGCACACCTTTTAATATAACTTAAGTAATAACACAAACTTCTGAAAAAATTTCACTGAATCGCATTACCTAAAAAGTTTCTCTTCTCCAGTACTGTCCAGTGGATCAGACTTCTCAAATAAAACATACTTAAGATGTTCATCACAAGTCTTCAGAATTGGTGCTGCCCATTTCTCTATGGCTTTCTGACCTGAAATACATCAACTTTTTCAAGTTAAATGCTCAATAAAGTGTAATGCCAACAAGTAGTAAAAGACTTAATGCAGTGAAGCCTTTATTGATACAATGTTTCACCCACTTGCAAATTCCATAAGGCTATAAATTAATGTCAACAGTGTACCAATAAAAACTTCAATGGATTGGGTATCTTTTACCATTTTTTTTACTACAGTAGAATGCAAAAAACAAAATGAGAACATAGCTTGATCACTAGGATTAAAGTAATTATTCAGTGGTCAAAACATTAGTCAATTGTGCAAGCAACTGACAAAGGAATCTGTGATTTTCTATACTTTTTTATAAACACGGGCCATGTTTAACCCTTTCACTGTCCACACCCCCGATTTGAAATTTGTCCACAATGTCCAAGAATTAAAAAAAAAAAAAAACTTAATTTTTTCTTAAAATGTTTCTCTGAAGGTAATAAAACAAAATGTACGAAATCTGATGGAAAATTGACAAAATTATGCTCTTACGAATTTTGCTGCATCAGCGATATTATGCAATGGCGATTTTGCCCACTTTGAGTCGTATTTTAGGCCAATTATGTACATTGTTCCAATTGATCAAATTCTTAAGATATTTTGCCAGTATGTCTTCCATTTTATTGATTGAGCACAAGAAATTGCCCAATCACCTATTTCAACTAGCCAATAAGTGATCAGAAATTGGTAATTTGGCCAATTTCACACAAATTTCAAAATATTCCAATTTCAAAATAGGGTTTAGAATAAACAATGCAGGTAGTCCTGGCACTAAAATAACATTTCTTCTGTTCATTAGTTACATTCCCAGGCTTTACAAATGAATTCCATTTTGATTTTTTATTCACAATTTTTTTTTATTCACACAAAAAATAGAAGATTTACTGTTATGAAATATTTTAATAATTGTATAAATATATCAGCACATTAATGAATATTGGCAAAAATCTAAAATTACTGCTACTTAGAGCTCAATTTCAAACTGTTTTCAAACCTGAAACCAATCAAAATCATCTCTAATTCTGTAATATATCTTCTAATCTATCAAATGAGACCAAGAAACTGAGAACACAACCATAAAAATCATACAAAAATACACTGGAAATTCGCTATTTTAAACCAAAAACACGGTTGGAGTTTTTTCTCATTATGCACTGCGTGCTGCAGGATTTTTTTTATATGGTGCACACTTATCACAGACCCATTCTCTCATATTTAGGTTCAAATTTACTGCTCACAGCTTATCTGAATGAGCTGAACTCATGACATAGTACTACAGCACTGACAGTGACCTCAAAGCAGTAATACTACAGCACAGTCAACAAAAGGATTAACTGAGGTAGGGTGCTCAAAAAAGCAATAAAAATACTTCAACCGTCGCTCATTCAATTACTGTTTTGACAAAAGAAATATGACATCAGTTCACACGACCCTCCGAAATGCAGCATCTCCATACCTCCTTCAGAGTGCGGGAACTGCACTTCCCACCTCCAGGACTCAAATCCAGCTAACCGGTTTCCCTGAATCCCTTCATAAACATTACCTTGCTCACACTCAAACAGCATGTCAAGTCATAAAATCTTATTTGCTTTTCAGGTCACCCTGCCATGGCGGTAAACTGCTGTAGTGTTAAACCGGCCATGTCCCACCGAGGCAGGGTGGCCCAAAAGGAAAAACAAGTTTCTCCTTTTAAATTTAGTAATACGTACATATATATACAGAAAGGGTTACTAGCCCCTTGCTCCTGGCATTTTAGTCATCTTTTACAATTATTCCTAAGTCTTTTACTTGTTCCTTATGCTCTATGAGATGGTCTACCTGAATTCTGTATTGAATCTCCACCAAGACATATTACTGGATGTAACAGTTCTTAAGACCTCAGATACCTTTTATGGCACTGTTTTGAAGATCACAAATGATACTAGGTCTTTCTTCTTCTTTTAACAAACTGGGCATATCCCACTGAAGTAGAGTGGCCCTAAAAGAAAAACGAAAATTTCTTTTTTTAACTTTAGTAATGTATACAGGAGAAGGGGTTACCAGCCTTTTGCTCCTGGCATGTTAGTTGCCTCTTACGACATGCATGGCTTATGAACGAAGAAATGATACTAGTTGGTGAGATTTATTTATAAACAATTACTTGTTCCTAGGTAGTAGGTTGGTAGACAGCAACCTCCCAGGGAGGTACTACCGTCCTGCCAAGTGAGTGTAAAACAAAAGCCTGTAATTGTTTTACATGATGGTAGGATTGCTGGTGTCTTTTTTTCTGTCTCATAAACATGCAAGATTTCAGGTATTTCTTACTACTACTACTTACACTTAGGTCACACTACACATTCATGTACAAGCATATATATATACACCCCTCTGGGTTTTCTTCTATTTTCTTACTAGTTCTTGTTCTTATTTCCTCTTATCTCCATGGGGAAGTGGAACAGAATTCTTCTTCCGTAAGCCATGTGTGTCGTAAGAGGCGACTAAAATGCCGGGAGCAGGGGGCTAGTAACCCCTTCTCCTGTATATGTTACTAAATGTGAAAGGAGAAACTTTCGTTTTTTCTTTTGGGCCACCCTGCCTCGGTGGGAAACGGCCGACATGTTAAAAGAAAGAAAGAAGAATTACTTGTTCTGTATACACACCCCCAGGGTATATCTCTAGTTATGAAATGACTTAAGTTATAAATGAGTCAGGAAGAAATTCTGAAAACACTGGATATGCTGTCTTCAGTTGATAAAAGAAAAATAGGATATGATAACCACATTCAAGATTATAAAAGAATGTGAAAAAATTGACAAGGAAACCTTTTTAACTCAATCAGTGAAATAGGTCATAACAATAATCTATGAAAATTAAGTTGCTAAAAGAATATTATGGAACAAGCTGGCGTGTAGACAACAGAATTGAGCAAGACAAATGCAAAGCAAAACTTTGGGATATCAGGATATCCTGCTTGATCATTTGAACACTGAAATATACATAATTTTTTTTTTAATCCACATCATTCAAATATTACACTAAAAAATTATATAGTGGAACTCCGGATTTCGTAAGCACCGAATATCATACGTTTAGGATTTAGGCCACTTTTTTGGGTGAAATTTTTGTCCAGATTTCGTACCTCCACCCGGAAATCGGACGTATCAGACGCATCCGCCCCGCCTGGGATGCCGCCACTCCGTGTCACAGTCTGGCTCTGTCACTGGCCAAGTGAGCATTACTTTGCGCGTTCATCCGAAACATTTCGTAATAATTCATTGTTTTTGTGCTTAACTATTGAGTGCAACTGCGAAAAATACGAAAGTGATGTACATTTAGCCGAGCTTGCCAGGATGTATGGGAAGTTGAAATCAACAATCTGTTCCATCCTGGCAAAGAAGTAGAAATCAAGGAAGTTAAAGTTGCGAAAGGGGTAAATATGCTAACGAAACAGAGATCACAAACAATCGAAGATGTGGAGTTGTTGTTGTTGGTATGGATCAACGAAAAACAGTTAGCGGGAGATAGTGATTAAGGACATTTGTGCAAAGTGGAATGAGGTGCAAACTTTTGTGGAAAAATATCACCCTGACCAAGCTGATACAAGCCGTATATGCAACATGTTCAGTGACAATACCTTGTCCCATTTTTAATGCAACCTGCTACAACCTGCTTTTACTGGTACAGTGCCAGTGAAAGACAAAGAAGGGAAGTAACCCCAGAGAGGGCTTTGATACCTGTAGTCCTTATGGAGAAGGGGATTCCCCTTCCAAACAATAACCTCAACTCCCTCTCCCCTCCTCGCCTTCTTCAATACGCCAACAAGAGTCTTCAATAAAGATATGTAATGTTTATTAATCATTAAAATTAGTCATTTATATTTATTTCTCATTGTTTTCTGTATGTAAAACTATAGTTATTCTTTAAAAAAATTATTTTTTGTTAATATTTTTGGGTGTCTGGAACGGATTAATTGTATTTATATAATTTCTTATGGGAAATATTAATTTGGTTTTCGTACATTTCGGATTTAGACCGACCTTCTGGAACGGATTAAGTACGAAATCTGGGGTTCCACTGTAATTGATTTGCACATAAGAATTCTCACACCTTCTGCATCATCACCATGAAGACTGTAGCTGAGAAGTGTTATAGTATCCATCATGTGGGATATTAGCTCTGCACCAACAGAGAAGTTTGTGATAGGTGCCAAAAGTTGTTCTTGTAAGGCTTCTGCACGATTCCCAGGTATATGCTTGATGCTGTTGCTTAACACCTTTAATACTTGTAGAAGAGTGTATGATCCAACCTGGGAAAAAATTTAATTTGTGGGTAAAATTGGAAATAGATTTGATAAGTGAAACTCAATTAGAATAAGACGATGACATTAATTACGTAAAGTATGTTCCCTTTTTACAAAAAAGATGAATTCCTGAAACTCATTTAAAATTTGAGTACAGTAGGGCCCCACTTATACGGCAGGTTACTTTCCAGGCTACTGCTGGAAAGCAGAACGCCATTTTTTTCCACTTATAAATGCATATAAATGCTAGATAACAAGTTTACACTAACATATATTAACCCTTTCGGGGTTTTGGTCGTACTAGTATGGCTTACGCCCTGGGGTTATTGACGTACTAGTACGCCTAAATTCTAGCGCCCTCAAATCAAGCAGAAACAGGCTGTTAGGCCTAGATGTGATAGAATGGGTCTGTGCGGTCAGTGTGGGCAGTATAAAAAAATTCCTGCACCACACAGTGCATAATGAGGAAAAAAAAACTCTGACCGTGTTTTTGGTTTAAAACAGCGACTTTGCAGTCTATTTTCGTATGGTATTTATGCTTTTATTCTCATTTTCTTAGTCTCATTTTATAGAGTAGATGATATATTACAGAAATGGAGATAATTTTGACTGGTTTCACAATGACAAGTACCTTGAAACTGAGCGCAAAGTAGTGAAAATGTTCGATTTTGACCGATGTTCAAGAGTAAACAAATCTCACCATGCGTCCAATACACATCAATTGGAGAGTCTAATATTCTTGCACAAGTGCGCTGATATTATTTATACCATTTTTACAATGATGCAGTTGTATACATAACAGTAAATCTTCTATTATTTGTGAGAATAAAAATACAAAATTGAAAGCAAAAGTAATGTAAGAGGGGCCTGGAGACATGACTAATGAACAGAGAAGATGTTATTTTAGTGCCAGGAATGTCTGCCTTGTTTATTATGGACCCTATTTTGAAATTAGCATCGTTTGAAATTTGTGTGAAATTGGCCAAATTGCCATTTTCTGACCACTATTTTGGGTAGTTGAAATTGGTAAATAGGCAGTTTCTTGTACTCAATCGATAGAAGAAATGGAGTTCTAGCGAAATAGCTATAATTTTAGTAGACTGAAACATTGGAATTTGCCGAAAATAGGGCTCAAAGTGAGCGAAATCGCCGATGCGTAAATGTCATTGATACCGCTAACTTCGCGAAAGCATAATTCTGTTAGTTTTCGATCAAATTTCATAATTTTTGTGGCATTATGATCGGAAAAAGATTCTCTATCATTTCATATGAATTTTTTTTTTTCAAAGAGTTAAGTTAGCAATAGAACTTAGCATTAAAAACAATAAAATGTAAAATACACACAGTACACCCATTACTTACCTTAAAATATATGTAGTCCTAATGCAGGGTGAGAAGTGAGTTTTATTTGTAGGAAGTTAGGTTTGGGAGGTATGATAGCCAGCCAGGTCAGCCCACCCCACCCACACATAATATACTACATTTAATTAAAGCGCCCCAGAGCGATAAATACATATACGTACAGTACATTCATTACCTTAAAATATTTGTAGTCTTAATGTAGGGTGAGAGGTGAGTTTTATTTGTAGGAAATCAGGTTTGGGAAGTTTGGTAGCCAGCCAGGGCAGCCCTCCCCGTCCCACCCCACCAACACGTAATGTAAACAAATCAGGCGAATGCGACTGGTTTTCGTCACTTTACATTGTGTACAAGTTGTCTCCATGTTGAAACAGTAGAATAAATAAAGAGAAACACTCCCATTCTCCTGTAACACCATTTTTAGAAGAAATGACACTCTGTGAAGGCATTCGAAAGGAATAATTTTCTAGTTACCCCCTGGCTACCCACCTACTATGGGGTGTATTTATCATGTTTATATGCTATGTAGCGTGTTTATTATATAATTTTGAAAACAATATCATAAATGGATTAATGGAAATGTCTATATTAACGTAATATACGATATTTAATGCGCCCAAGAGATTACGTATTACGTCAAGAGTAGACTCATAGTGATTTTAATGTATACCTGCATGCCAGCACAGTAAGTACATTTAGATACAGGTACACGTAAGTATAATTATCAGAGTACATATAAAATATGCAATAACTTTAACCCTTTGACTGTTGCGACCCCAAATCCTAAAGTCTCTCTCTCTCACAAAATATTTGAAAAAAAAAAAAATCTTATGAAATGATAGAGAATCTTTTCCCGGTGGTAATGACACTAAAAGTACAAAATTTAATGGAACACTTACAGAATTACGCTCTCGCGAAGTTAGCGATATTTACGCATTGGCGATTTTGCCCACTTTGAGCACTATTTTCAGCCAATTCTATTGTTATAGTCAACCAAACTCATAGCTATTTCTTGAGAACTCCATTTGTTCTATCGACTGAGTACAAAAAAACGCATATTTACTGATTTCAACTACCCAATAAAGTGGTCAGAAATTGGCAATTTGGCCAATTTCACGCAAATTAAAAAAGATGCCAATTTCAAAAAAGGGTCCAGAATGAACAATGCAGACATTCCTGGCACTAAATAACATTTTCTCTGTTCATCAGTCACGTCTCCAGGCCCCTCTTATATTACTCTTGCTTTCTATTTTGAATTTTTATTCACACAAAAAAAGATTTACTGTTATGCAGACTACTGCATTATTGTAATATTTTTTTATTAATATTATTAACACATCGACCATTTCCCACCAAGGCAGGGTGGCCTGAAAAAGAAAAACTTTCATCATCATTCACTTCACTGTCTTGCCAGAGGCATGCTTACACTACAGTTTTAAAATTGCAGCATTTAACATCCCTCCTTCAGAGTGCAGGCACTGTCCTTCCCATCTCCAGGACTCAAGTCCGGCTTGCCGGTTTCCCTGAATTCCTTCATAAATGTTATACATACAGTGGAACCCCGACTAACGTAAACTCCATATAACGTAAAAATCATGTAACGTAAGCTTTTTTTGCAAAATATTTTTCTCGTGTAGCGTACATTTACTCGTGAAGCGTACCGTACCAGACCTGTCCGCCTTCCCTGCGCAAGCGCGGTGAGGCGGACAGGACGTCAGTCAAGCGTTGTTTACACTTGAGAGAACATTACCCAGCGCGTTCTTTCAAACATTCACAATACTTTTGTTGTGTTTATTGCTGGTTCAGTGATTGTCACTGTGAAGTAAGTCACCATGGGTCCAAAGAAGCTTCCTAGTGGCATCCCAGTGGTAGCAGTCATGCAGGGAGTGTAGCATTCACGCAGGGAGTGTGGCATTCACGCAGGGAGTGTGGCATTCACGCAGGGAGTGTGGCATTCACGCAGGGAGTGTGGCATTCACGCAGGGAGTGTGGCATTCACGCAGGGAGTGTGGCATTCACGCAGGGAGTGTGGCATTCACGCAGGGAGTGTGGCATTCACGCAGGGAGTGTGGCATTCACGCAGGGAGTGTGGCATTCACGCAAAGAGTGTGGCATTCACGCAGGGAGTGTGGCATTCACGCAGGGAGTGTGGCATTCACGCAGGGAGTGTGGCATTCACGCAGGGAGTGTGGCATTCATGCAGGGAGTGTGGCATTCACGCAGGGAGTGTGGCATTCACGCAGGGAGTGTGGCATTCACGCAGGGAGTGTGGCAATCACGCAGGGAGTGTGGCATTCATGCAGGGAGTGTAGCATTCATGCAGGGAGTGTAGCATTCATGCAGGGAGTGTAGCAGGCATGCAGGGAGTGGGTATTCCCCTTCCAACCACTAACACCCTCCCCCTGTCATCCTCCCTATCTTTCAGATGTCTGCAACTCTCTTCAATAAAGGTAAGTAAATGTTATTTATTAATCTGTTTTTTATTATTTAGTATTAGTAGTAGTATTTATAGTTTTAATAATGTTGTTTAGTGTATGTAGAACTATAATTAAAATGCATTTTTTGTGAATATTTTTGGGTGGAACGGATTAATTGCATTTACATTATTTCTAATGAGAAATAAGGTTTTGAATTACGAATTTTTCGTGTTAAGAACTAGCTAATGGAACGGATTAATTACGTTAGTCGAGGGACCACTTTACTTTGCTTCCACTCCAACAGCACGTCAAGTATTAAAAACCATTTGTCTCCATTCACTCTTCTCAAAAACCACCTACTCACCCTTAACTAAATACAGGTTTCCCTCAACATTCGCGTTTTCCACTTTGGCGGGCTTCACACATTCGCGAATTCCCGGCCGCCAAATTCCCAGCCACCAAATCATATTTAAGTTTCCCGCCACCCGAGCGTCCCTACTACCATCCCTCCGACCTGGCAGCAAGCCCGCCCACCACTCACTCACTGAGCGTTTTGTTTGTTCATTATTTGTTATTAAACTACAGTATAACATGTATATGTAGTACTATATACTAGTACAATATTTTACTATGTTTTCATGTGTTTTATGATTGTTCATGGTTCAATTATTAAGGAAGCAGTATTTCCCTACAATATATTGTAGGGAAGTAAGTAATGAATGTACTAAATAAAGGTTATCTATCTATTATTCAGGTATTAGGTTGGTAGACAGCAACCACCCAGGGAGGTACTACCGTCCTCCCAGGTGACTGTGAAACAAACATGAAACTGTTTTACATGATGGTAGGATTGCTGGTGTCTTTTTTCTGTCTCATAAACACGCTGGATAACAGGTATATCTAGCTACTTCTACTTACACTTTAGGTCACACTACACAGGCATGCACATGCATATACAGTATATACATACACACATCTAGGTTTTTCTTCTTTTTCTTAATAGCTCTTGTTCTTTATATTTTCTCTATTGTCCATGTGGAAGTGGAAAAGAATCTTTCTCCTGTACACATTTACTAAAAAAGAGAAGAAGAAAAACTTTATAAAACTGGGTTGTTTGAATATGCGTGGATGTAGTGCGGATGATAAGAGAGAGATGATTGCTGATGTTATGAATGAAAAGAAGTTGGATATCCTGGCCCTAAGCGAAACAAAGCTGAAGGGGGTAGGCAAGTTTCAGTGGGGAGAAATAAATGGGATTAAGTCAGGAGTATCTGAGAGAGTTAGAGCTAAGGAAGGGGTAGCAATAATGTTGAAGGATCAGTTATGGAAGGAAAAGAGGGAATATAAATGTGTAAATTCAAGGATTATGTGGATTAAAATAAGGGTCGGATGCGAAAAGTGGGTCATAATAAGCGTGTATGCATCTGGAGAAGAGAGGAGTGTAGAGGAGAGAGAGAGACTTTGGGAGATGTTAAGCGAATGTATAGGAACTTTTGAACCAAGTGAGAGAGTAATTGTGGTAGGGGACCTAAATGCTAAAGTGGGAGAAACATGCAGAGAGGGTGTAGTAGGTAAGTTTGGGGTGCCAGGTGTAAATGATAATGGGAGCCCTTTGATTGAACTTTGTATAGAAAGGGGTTTAGTTATAGGTAATACATATTTTAAGAAAAAGAGGATAAATAAGTATACAAGATATGATGTAGGGCGTAATGACAGTAGTTTGTTGGACTATGTATTGGTAGATAAAAGACTGTTGAGTAGACTTCAGGATGTACATGTTTATAGAGGGGCCACAAATATATCAGATCACTTTTTAGTTATAGCTACAGTGGGAGTAAAAGCTAGATGGGATACAAGGAAAATATAATCAGTAAGTAAGAGAGAGGTGAAGGTTTATAAACTAAAAGAGGAGGCAGTTAGGGTAAGATATAAACAACTATTGGAGGATAGATGGGCTAGTGAGAGTGTAGGCAATGGGGTCGAAGATGTATGGGGTAGATTTAAAAATGTAGTGTTAGTGTTTTCAGCAGAAGTTTGTGGTTACAGGCGAGTGGGTGTGGGAGGGAAGAGGAGCGATTGGTGGAATGATGATGTAAAGAGAGTAGTAAGGGAGAAAAAGTTAGCATATGAGAGGTTTTTACAAAGTAGAAGTGATGCAAGGAGGGAAGAGTATATGGAGAGAAAAAGAGAGGTTAAGAGAGTGGTGAAGCAATGTAAAAAGAGAGCAAATGAGAGAGTGGGTGAGATGTTATCAGCAAATTTTGTTGAAAATAAGAAAAAGTTTTGGAATGAGATTAATAATTTGAGGAAGCCTAGGGAACAAATGGATTTGACAGTTAAAAATAGGAGAGGAGAGTTATTAAATGGAGAGTTAGAGGTATCGGGAAGATGGAGGGAATATTTTGAGGAGTTGTTAAATGTTGATGAAGACAGGGAAGCTGTGATTTCGTGTGTAGGGCAAGGAGGAATAACATCTTGTAGGAGTGTGGAAGAGCCAGTTGTGGGTGTAGGGGAAGTTCGTGAGGCAGTGGGTAGAATGAAAGGGGGTACGGCAGCTGGGATTGATGGGATAAAGATAGAAATGTTAACCCTTTGGGGGTCGACAGGCCTTCTCAGGAAAGTGTTCCTGGGGTCGAAAATTTTTTGGAAAAAAAAAATTAATTTTTTCTTATGAAATGATAGAGAATCTTTTTCCGATCATAACGCCACCAAAATTATGAAATTTGATCGAAAACTAACGGAATTATGCTTTCGCGAATTTAGCGGTAGCCATGACACTTACGCATTGGCGATTTTGCCCACTTTGAGCCCTATTTTCGACAAATTCCAATGTATCAGTCTCCAAATATTATAGCTATTTCGCTAGAACTCCATTTCTTCTATCGATTGAGTACAAGAAACCGCCTATTTACCAATTTCATCTACCCAAAATAGTGGTCAGAAAATGGCAATTTTCCAATTTCACACAAATTTCAAACTATGCCAATTTCAAAATAGGGTCCAGAGTAAACAAGGCAGACATTCCTGGCACTAAAATAACATGTTCTCTGTTCATTAGTCACGTCTCCAGGCCCCTGTTCCATTACTTTTGCTTTTCATTTTGAATTTTTATTCTCACAAAAAATAGAAGATTTACTGTTATGTATACAACTGCATCATTGTAAAAATGGTATAAATAATATCAGAGCACTTGTGCATGAATATATGACTCGCCAGTTGATGTGTATTGGAGGCATGGTGTGATTTGTTTACTCTTGAACATCGTCAAAAATCGAACATTTTCGCTACTTTGAGCTCAATTTCAAGGTACTTGTCGTTGTCATACCAATCAAAATCATCTCTATTTCTGTAATATATATACCATTCTATCAAATGAGACCAAGAAAACGAGAATACACCAATAAATACCATACGAAAATCGACTGCAAAGTCACTGTTTTAATCGAAAAAAACGGTCAGAGTTTTTTTTCTCTCATTATGCAGTGTGTACTGCAGGATTTTTTTTATACTGCGCACACTGACCACACAGACCCATTCTTTCATATGTATGCCTACCAGACGTTTTCTGCTTAAATTGAGGCCGCTAGAATTTGGGCGTACTAGTACGGCACCAACCCCTGCTCGTAAAACGTACTAGTACGGTACCGACCCCCAAAGGGTTAAAAGCAGGTGGGGATATAGTTTTGGAGTGGTTGGTGCTATTATTTAATAAATGTATGGAAGAGGGTAAGGTACCTAGGGATTGGCAGAGAGTGTGTATTGTTCCTTTGTATAAAGGCAAAGGGGACAAAAGAGAATGCAAAAATTATAGGGGAATAAGTCTGTTGAGTGTACCTGGTAAAGTGTATGGTAGAGTTATTATTGAAAGAATTAAGAGTAAGACAGAAAGCAGGATAGCAGATGAACAAGGGGGCTTTAGGAAAGGTAGGGGGTGTGTAGACCAAGTGTTTACAGTGAAACATATAGGTGAACAGTATTTGGATAAGGGTAAAGATGTTTTTGTGGCATTTATGGATTTGGAAAAGGCGTATGATAGGGTAGATAGGGAAGCAATGTGGCAGATGTTGCAGGTGTATGGAATAGGAGGTAGGTTACTGAAAACAGTGAAGAGTTTTTATGAGGATAGTGAGGCTCAGGTTAGAGTGTGTAGGAGGGAAGGGGACTATTTCCCAGTAAAAGTGGGCCTTAGACAAGGATGTGTGATGTCACCGTGGTTGTTCAATATATTTATAGGTGGGAGTTGTCACAGTTGCTTTTTGCTGATGACACTGTGCTTTTCGGAGATTCTGAAGAGAAGTTGCAGAGGTTGGTGGATGAATTTGGTAGGGTGTGTAAAAGAAGAAAATTGAAAGTGAATATAGGAAAGAGTAATGTGATGAGGATAACAAAAAGAATAGGTGACGAAAGATTGGATATCAGATTGGAGGGAGATATTGGAGGAGGTGAATGTATTCAGATATTTGGGAGTGGACATGTCAGCAGATGGGTCAATGAAGGATGAGGTGAATCATAGAATTGATGAGGGGAAAAGGGTGAGTGGAGCACTTCGGAGTCTGTGGAGACAAAGAACTTGGTCCATGGAAGTAAAGAGGGGAATGTATGAGAGTATAATTATACCAACACTCTTATATGGGTGTGAAACATGGGTGATGAATGTTGCAACGAGGAGAAGGCTGGAGGCAGTGGAGATGTCATGTCTGAGGTCAATGTGTGGTGTGAATATAATGCAGAGAATTCGGAGTTTGGTAATTAGGAGGAGGTGCGGGATTACCAAAACTATTATCCAGAGCTGAGCAGGGGTTGTTGAGGTGGTTTGGACATGTAGAGAGAATGGAACGAGACAGAGTGACTTCGAGAGTGTATAAATCTGTAGTGGAGGGAAGGCGGGGTAGGGGTCGGCCTAGGAAAGGTTGGAGTGAGGGGGTAAAGGAAGTTTTGTGTGCGAGGGGCTTGGACTTCCAGCAAGCATGTGTGAGCGTATTTGATAGGAGTGAATGGAGACAAATGGTTTTTAATACTTGACGTGCTGTTGGAGTGTGAGCAAAGTAACATTTATGAAGGGATTCAGGGAAACCGGCAGGTAGGCCTTGAGTTCTGGAGATGGGAAGTACAGTGCCGGCACTCTGAAGGAGGGGTGTTAATGTTGCAGTTTTATAACTGTAGTGTAAAGCACCCCTCTGGCAAGACAGTGATGGAGTGAATGATGATGAAAGTTTTTCTTTTTCGGGCCACCCTGCCTTGGTGGGAATCGGCCGATGTGTTAATAAAAAAAAAAACTATCTATTACATTTATTCCAAATTGATATCAGGAACATGATTAATACCCTAGAATTGTAATAAAGACGCTGAAATGAATAATACAGTGGTCCCTCAACTATCGTAATTAATCCGTTCCAGGAGCTATTACTTAACACAAAAATTATTGAAGAGTTGCAGGCATCTGGAAGATAGGGAGGATTACAGGGGCAGGGAGTTAGTGGTTGGAAGGGGAATCCCCCTCCAAAAGGACTTCAGGTAACAAGTCCCTCTCTGGGGTTACTTCCCTTCTTGGTCTTTTAATGCCACTAGGACCAGCTTGAGAGTCACTAGACCCCTTCCTGGTGAAGTAACTGTCCACAGTCCTCTGTTTCTGGCAACTCTTCAACACTTTCCTGAAGTACAACATAGCTCTGTCACTGAAGTGGTTGCACAGAAGGCTCATTGCAGCTTGCTCAGGGTGGTGTCTTTCAACAAATGTCTGCAACTCATTCCACTTTGTACACATCTCCTTAAGCACTGAAGATGGCACCTCCTTCTCTCTCTCTTCCTCCTCCTGTGAAGCAATAACCTCAGCTGTGGTCTGTTGCTGTTCCAGATGAAGCTCTTGCAGCTCTCCAGTTGTTAGCTCTACCCTGTGCTCCTCCACCAACTCTTCCACATCCTCACCACTCACCTACAACCCCAGGCTGTTCCCCAATGCCACAATATCTTCCACAACAGGCACAGGGTCGTCAGGGTCAGGGTCAGCCTCAAATCCTTCAAAATCCCTCTTTTCAACACAATCCGGCCACAGTAGTCTCCAAGCAGAGTTCAAAGTCCTGGAAGTGACTCCCTACCAAGCCTTACCTATAAGGCCTATGCAATGCACGATATTGAAGTGATCTTTCCAGAACTCTCTTAGGGTCAATTCAGAGTCATTGGTCACATTAAAGCACTTCTTTGGTGTACAGTTTCTTGAAGTTTGCAATGACCTGCTGGTCAATGGGCTGGATGAGAGGAGTGGTGTTAGGAGGCAAGAACTTCACTCTGATGAAATTTAAGTTGTCAGGCAACAACTCTTGCAAGTTGTGAGGATAAGCAGGAGCATTGTCCAGTACCAGGAGGCACTTGAGTGGCAATTTCTTTTCCTTGAGGTATTTCTTCACACTAGGGCCAAACACTCCAGTCAACCATTCCTTGAAAATCTCCGTAGTGACCCATGCCTTGGTTAGCCTTCCAATGCACACACAATTTATTCTTGTCAACACTGTGTTTCTTGAAGGGTCTGGGATTTTCATAGTGATACACCAGTAAAGGCTTCCCTTTAAAATCACCACTGGCATTGGCACACATCATAAGAGTTAGCCTGTCTTTCATAGGCTTGTGTCCTGGCTGTGCCTTTTCCTCCTGATTAATGAAGGTCCTGTTGGGCATTTTCTTCCAAAACAGGCCTGTTTCATCCCAATTAAACACTTGTTGGGGTTCGAATTTTTCAGCATCTACGAACCCCTTAAATTCACTCACAAATTTTTCAGCTGCACGTTTGTCTGAGCTGGCTGCCTCACCATGCCTCACAACACTGTGTATGCCACTACGTTTCTTAAACCTCTCAAACCAGCCTTTGCTGGCTTTAAAATAACTCACCTCACCACTGGTTGCAGGCATTGTCTTGACAAGATCTGCGCGCAACTTCCTTGCCTTTTCACAAATTATCGCCGTAGAAATACTATCACCCGCTATCTGTTTTTCATTGATCCACACCATCAACAACTTCTCAACCTCATCCACTGTTTTTGATCTATTTTTCGTTAACATAACCCCTTTTGCAACATTAGCTTCCTTGATCTCATTTCTCTTTGCTAGGATAGAGCTGTTAGTAGATAGGGTTTTCTTGTACATCCTGGCAAGCTCACTCAGACGTACGCCACTCTCATATTTTTCTATAATCTCTTTCTTCAGTTCGATGGTGTTCCTCACTTTCTTTACCACAGGGGTCCCACTAGGAAGCTTCTTTGGACCCATGGTGACTTATTTCACAGTGACAATCACTAAACCACCAAAAAAGACACCAAATGTATTGTGAATGTTTGAAAGAGCGCGCTGGGTAATGTTCTCTCAATGGTAAACAACGCTTCACTGGCATCCTGCGCAGGCGCAGGGCAGGTGCGGAGCAGGCAGACAGGTCTAATACGTTACGATACACGAGTCCATTTATGATACACGAAATCGAAAAAAGCTTACGTAACACGAGTTTTACGATTTAGGAGCCTTACGATACTCGGGGGTCCACTTTATATGCCATATTATATGAGTGGGGTAAGAGAAGCAGGCAGGCCGCCACTCGTAAGAGATGTTTACATCAGGGTAAACATGCCTAGATCACTCTTGTCATAAGAACAAATGCAAAAATAGTATTTATTATTTTTAGAATAATAATAATTTATAATAATGTATAATAATTGATCTGGAGCACTTTAAATGTCATCAGTATTTGGTAGCTGACATTTAGAGCACTCCACAGCAATTATTATTATTATTTCCCGACAATATATTGTAGGGAAATAATAATAATAATAATATTACAGTGGACCCCCGAGTAACGAACACCCCGGAAATCGTACAATTATGTAAGTACAGTATAATATTGTAAGTGCTTGTGGAAGTGTATTTTTGGGGGTCTGAAATAGACTAACGCACATGACATTATTCCTTAAGGGAGTAAATTCGTTCGGTAATGGCACTTGAGCAGGCTTCTTGAGTGAAGGTTTTATGTTACTCAGGGGTCCACTGTATTATTATTATTTCCCTACAATATATTGTAGGGAAATAATAATAATAATAAATAATAATAATTAATAATAATTGCTGTGGAGTGCTCTAAATGTCAGCTACCAAATACTGATGACATTTAAAGTGCTCCAGATCAATTATTATAAATTATTATTATTCTAAAAATAATAAATGCTATTTTTGCATTTGTTCTTATGACAAGAGTGATTTAGGCATGTTTACCCTGATGTAAACATCTCTTATGAGTTGCGGCCTGTCTGCTTCTCTTACCCCACTCATATAATATGGGATATATTATTCATTTCAGCGTCTTTATTACAGTTCTAGGGTATTTATCGTGTTTCTGATATCAATTTGGAATAAATGTAATAGATAGAAAACCTTTATTACTAATATTAGTGTAATTACACAACATTTTATTAGCGCTAAAGCTAACATCCACCACCCATGACGACTCGCCAGACACTGAATGTTACTGCTCGTCTCTCCCTCCCTCCAATAGCTCCTCCCACTTCGTAACGATGTTAGATGGTGAATTTAATGTATTTTTCTGTAAGCTTAACTCGTTATATGTGTATTTTACTTTTTTATTGTTTTCTGTATATGAGTTATGCAAATTAAAATAGTTATCAAGTTGGAGTTTCATTATTATTTTATTTTTTTCTAATGTATACATATTTAATTCAACATTTGGCATCATTACAAAGTGGGCAGAGCTACAGCAGAGGTCTGCAGCAGTGTGTCAGTAACTCTTGATTCCCCATGACACTTCACAACACTATAAAATATTTATTGTATAATTATACTATTACAGGCCTCCCTCCACAGCCAGCTTATGTCAAAATAACACGTATATAGTACATTATTTTACGATGTTTTCATGTGTTTTATGATTGTTAATGGTTCAATAGGTTAAGGAAGCAGTATTGTATTATATTTCCCTACAATATATTGGGACACCAAACATTCGCAATTTTTCAACATTCGCGAGGCTCTTGATCCCCTAACCCTCGCAAATGTTGAGGGAGACCTGTACTCATACTGTAAATTACTTTCACCAATGCTCACTGTTATTTTCCTATAATTTCAATATTTACTATTGATGTAACCATCCTACAAAATACTTGTCACAATGTAATATCCACAGAATGTAATTTGAGTACATTTATTAACTGTTATAAGCAAATGTTTAACTAAAACAAACTCAATCAACTTCTCTAGTATTAAGTAGTCTATAAGCCATTAGATTAATCTACCCTTAATGCCATGGCATGCTAGTGGCTCTCTTTGCACTTCAGTTCATGTTTGTAATAACAAAATCTTGATGTAAACTTGAAATGAAATAAAAATTTATTTAGTTATTTATTTATTTATTTATTTATTTATTATCTTTCAGTGGCCCTTATACACCCAACAACAAACACAACACCACTCAAGACATTCGTAATGACATATTTTATTCATTCTAGAGTATATGTCATGTTTCTATGTTATTAATATTGTTTATTATGTCATATTAGATAAATTGTGATAGATAAATAAGCCGTCTACCTTGAGAGAGAGAGAGAGAGAATTCCAGGGGTCAACGCCCCCGCGGCCCGGTCCGTGACCAGGCCTCCTGTTGGACCAGAGCCTGATCAACCAGGCTGTTACTGCTGGCCGCACGCAGTCCAACGTACGAACCACAGCCCTGCTGGTCAGGTACCGACTTTAGGTGCCTGTCCAGTGCTTGCTTGAAGACAGCCAGGGGTTTGTTGGTAATCCCCCTGATGTATGCTGGGAGGCAGTTGAACAATCTTGGGCCGTAGTGTTGATATTAGTGTCATATTGAAGGACTATCTTGTCCTGTCTCCAAACAAACTCCTATTGCCACCACCACTAGCCACATACGTAATGACATACAGTGGACCCTCGGTTTTCATGCTCAATCCATTCCAGAGACACCAGCCAAAACTGAAATCGGCCAAAACCGAAACCACTTTCCCCATAAGAAATAATGTAAATCCAATTAATCTGTTTCTGACACCCAGGACCATTAACAAAAAAATATTTTTTTTAGAGATTAAATATTGATTTACATACAGAAAAGAATGACTAATAAATTCATATAAAGCACTAATAACATGTATAAATGAACATTTAACATCACACTTATTGGCAACTCTTTGGTGTATGGAAGACGGAGAGGAGGGGAGGAGGCGGCGAGTTTATTGTTTGGAAGCAGGACAAAATGCTTCAATATGACACTATGTAATATCACCTCTGCGGCTTATTTATCTACCACAATTCATCTAATATGCATAATAAACAATATTAATAACATAGAAACATGATATATACTCTAGAATGAACAAAATGTCATTACGTTTGTGAAGAGTGGTGCTAGTGTTATTGTTGTTGGGTTTATAAGGGCCACTGACCATAAGCCGTACATATAGTGGTAGTGGCAGCAGAACCCACCACCACTATTCACACTGAAACAATGTACGTAATTTATAAATAAGAAATATTTACACTTTATAAATAAGAAATACAGAGGACCCCCGGTGTTCGTAGTCATTGGAGTTCGTAATATTCGGTGTTCGTAACGTTTTTTTCGTAAAAATATTGGTTCGGTGATCATAATTCGTCCCATACGCGTACGCCCGGCCCAAGCGGCCCAACACACCATTCAGAGTCAGTGTGCCATTGTTTACCAGCGAGTGACGGTCACCCCACGCGATCATACGATACATTTCGTCATTATTCCATTCTTTTTAGTGCTTGCAACTGCTAAATAAGCCACCATGGGCCCAAAGAAAGCTCCTAGTGCCAGCCCTTTGGTAAAGGGCTGAGATGGAGGAATGTGTCTTCTTAAGTGATTCAGTGATTCTATGATATGTTATGATACTAAAACAGCAGAAGTTGATAAAGGCTATAGTGCCAGCCAGCGATAAAGTGTAGCATTAACAGTGTAGCAAGTAAGTTAAACGATTAAGCAATAGAAAAATGACGACACAAAACTTAACTCCTCCAATGTTGTTGGAGTTATATAGGGCGACTGACAACACCGCCGCCTCTGCTGCCGCCTTCACCACCACTATGTAAGGCTTATCTTTCAGTGGCCCTTATACACCCAACAACAAACACAACAACACCAGTCCTCACATTCGTAACGATATTTTATTCATCCTAGAGTACAGTGGACCCCCGAGTTTCGTAAAAACTTCACTCCTGAAGTCTGCTCAAGTGCCATTACCGAACGAATTTACTCCCTTAAGGAAAAATTTCACGTAGGTTAGTCTATTTCAGACCCCCAAAAATACACTTCCACAAGAACTTACAAAATTATACTTACATAATTGCACGATTTCCGGGGTATTCGTTAACCGAGGGTCCACTGTACGTATATGTCATATTTCTATGTTATTAATATTGTTTATTATGTCATATTAGATGAATTGTGATAGATAAATAAGCCGTAGAGTTTATATTAGTGTCATATTGAAGGACTATTTTGTCCTGTCCCCAAACACACACCCGTCACCGGCACAATTCCAAACATACGCCAGAAACAGAACTCTCTGGAACGCTTTTTTAAGCAACAGGGGTCCAGTGACTCTCAAGCTGGTCCTAGTGGCATTAAAAAACAAAGAAGGGAAATAACCCAGGAAAAGGACTTGGTACCTGAAGTCTTTATTTATGGGGATTCCCCTTCCAAACAATAGCAACTCTTCCATCCTCTCCCCTCCTACCATCTTCCACACATCAACAACTCTTCAATAAAGGTAAGTGTCATGTTATTATTGTTTTATTATTCATGTCTCATTGTTTTCTGTGTAATTTAATGTATATTTAATGTACAAAAATATTTTATTTTAATACTTTCAGGTGTCTGAAACGGATTAATTGAATTTCCATTATTTCTTATGGGGAAAATAGATTCGGAGTTCGCAATATTCGGTGTCAGTAACTCCCTCTGGAACGGATTAATTACGAAAACCGGGGGTCCACTGTATTTACACTTACCCTGGAGATGGTGGCAGAGGGCGGCGTTCTTGTCAGTGCCCCTATATACCTCAAACAACACTGGAGGAGTTTCATGTTGTTCTTTTTCTATCGCTTATTCGCTTAACTTACTTGCTACACTGTTAATTCTACACTTTATCGCTGGCTGGCGCTATTGCCTTTATCGACTCCACTTTGGTACTTTGCTACGATTTCTTTCTTTAATTCTATGGTGTTCCTCACTTTCTTTACCAAAGGACTGGCACTAGGAGCTGTCTTTGAGCCCATGGTGGCTTATTTAGCAGGCACACACAATAAACAAGTGCCAAAAACAATGGATTATTACGAAATGTTTCGTATGACCTCTCAGGATATGTTCACTCACCGTGAAACAACACGACACTGGCTGAGAATGTGTGTGGGAGGCGGCTTTGTGTGAGCGCTGGGGACTGGACAGGTTCCGTACCATCGACGAAAACGGAGGAAATCGATGAAAATGAAGCCAATATTTTGATGAAAAAACTCGGCCAAAACCAAAATCGGCGATAACGGAGATTGACAAAAACGGAGGGTCCATTGTATTTTATTCATTCTAGAGAGTATATGAGGTTTCTATGTTATTTATATTGTTTATTATGTTATATTAGATGAATTGTGATAGATAAATAAGCCGTATAGAGTTGATATTAGCATCATATTGAAAGAGTATTTTGTCCTGTCTCCAAACAATACTCTCCTCCTGCCTTCAATAACGGTATGTAATAGTGATTTAAATGTTCATTTATCCATTTCTTTAGTCATTTGATTTAGTTCTCATAGTTTTGTTTATGTAAAACTATAGTTAATCTTTAAAAAAAAAAAAAAAATTGTTGATATTTTTGTCTGGAACAGATTAATTGTATTTACATTAATTCTTATGGGAAATATTATTTTGCTTTTAGGCCGAGCTTCTGGAACGGATTACGGCCGATAAGCGAGGGTCCACTGTATAGTGGAACACAAAATTCAAGGAAGTTCATCCAGCAAGTAAAATGTTTCAAGCAAAAGTGTAAAGAGCCAAAAGACAAATCAACACCTTAAAAAAAAAAGGAAATACATTCACTGTCATTCATTCAATTGCTGAGTGGTGACATCAAAGTTCAGACAACTCTAGAAATTACAACATACACACCCTTCTTTCAGAGTGCAGGCACTGTACTTCCTACCTTTTGGACTCTATGTCCAGCTAACTGGTTTGCCAGAGTCCCTTTCATAAATATCCATTTGCTCAATCAAATAGTACATCAAGTCATTAAGCCCACTTTCCTCTACTCACTACAATCTAATGAGCTCACACTGGTTATGGGATGTCAAAGTAGCACTCAAAACCTCTTTTACTCATCACACACTAACCTTTCCAAGGAGGTTCCCTACCCCTCCCTCCTTTCATGCTAGATTTATAAACCCTCTTAGTCATCTTGTTTAGCTCCATCCTCTCTAAATGACTAACTACCTCAACAACTCCTTCTCAGCCCTCTGAATGATACTCCTGCACCCAACTAACTCACTAGGTCTTTGCCTGGTGTGGGCTAACTACACCACACTGATGCACCATTTTTTTTTTTCAACAAGTCGGCCGTCTCCCACCGAGGCAGGGTGACCCAAAAAGAAAGAAAATCCACAAAAAGAAAATACTTTCATCATCATTCAACACTTTCACCAAACTCATACATAATCACTGTCTTTGCAGAGGCGCTCAGATACGACAGCTGAGAAATAGTCCCTCCCAGCTGTCACTATCCCAGACTCCTCCTTTAAAGTGCAGGCATTGTACTTCCCATTTCCAGGACTCAAGTCCAACTAAATCAATTAACTGGTTTCCCTGAATCCCTTCACAAAATGTTACCCTGCTCACACTCCAACAGCTCGTCAGGTCCCAAAAACCATTCGTCTCCATTCACTCCTATCTAACACGCTCACACATGCTTGCTGGAAGTCCAAGCCCCTCGCCAACAAAACCTCCTTTACCCACTCCCTCCAACCTTTTCGAGGACGACCCCTACCCCGCCTTCCTTCCCCTACAGATTTATATGCTCTCCAAGTCATTCTACTTTGATCCATTCTCTCTAAATGACCAAACCACCTCAACAACCCCTCTTCAGCCCTCTGACAAATACTTTTAGTAACTCCACACCTTCTCCTAATTTCCACCCTCCGAATTTTCTGCATAATATTTACACCACACATTGCCCTTAGACAGGACATCTCCACTGTCTCCAGCCACCTCTTTGCTGCAGCATTTGCAACCCATGCTTCACACCCATATAAGAGTGTTGGTACCACTATACTTTCGTACATTCCCTTCTTTGCCTCCATGGATAACGTTTTTTGTCTCCACAGATACCTCAATGCACCACTCACCTTTTTTCCTTCATCAATTCTATGGTTAACCTCATCCTTCATAAACCCATCCGCTGACACGTCAACTCCCAAATATCTGAAAATATTTACTTCTTCCATAATCCCTCTCTCCAATGTGATATCCAATTTTTCTTTATTTAAATCGTTTGATACCCTCATGACCTTACTCTTATCTATGTTCACTTTCAACTTTCTACCTTTACACACCCTCCCAAACTCGTCCACTAACCTTTGCAACTTTTCTTTAGAATCTCCCATAAGCACAGTATCATCAGCAAAAAGTAACTGTGTCAACTCCCTAATAAATCTAAGGCTCGCCTCCAAAGATAACTATTATATATACCAGATACTACAACCCATTCTGGATACAGTATACAACATAAGTCTTCAAATTTTCACACTCCTAATTCCCTGTATAATAGCTACACCACACACCACCCTCAAACATAACATCCTTACTGCCTCCAGCTTCCTCCTTGCTGCAATGCTTAAAGCCCATGCTGAACACCCATATAAGTGTTACTTATTACCAAAATAAATATAAAAAAAGGAAAAATAAATAAATAAAAGTAGAGCAAGTTGATTATGTTTTAAGAAACACAAGTGCATGCAGGACCATGAGAGAATAAACATTTACCTAATTTTTCTAGTCATCTGCAGCATTTTAGTAATAATCAATACTAAATTGTACTTGCCTCTGAATTGACTTGACAGTGTTCTTCAAAGTAGTCCACAGCAAAAGTAGCATCCTTCACAGTGACATAATTTGAAATCAGTGCCAGCAATGTCCATGCCTCCTCATTATATTCTTTGCCAATGTGAGATCGTGCTACAGTTATTATCTGAGGCCTGAACAAAAGGAAAAAATAAAATCCTTCAAATAACCTTTAAATATCACAAATATTTTATTAGAGACATCCTTTAGAATGGTTTGTATGAAATCTTTTCTAAATAATGACCAGGTCTACAAAACAAAAGACCTTTGTTTCCACTTTTCAGTCTTCACCTGCCTTTCCAAGCATCTCCCATTCCAAGTGGGAAAGAATAGTATCAACATTTTTTTTAGGATACTTAGAGAACCTATAACTCCAATTAACTATTAGCATAATAAGACAAACGAATGTTAGTATACTGTGTATCATATAGTATTTATGCAAAATATGTAATCTAAGTTCTAGGTACGTAGTAGGTTGGTAAACAGCAACCGCCCAGGGAGGTACTACCGTCCTGCCAAGTGAATGTAAAACGAAAGCCTGTACAGTGGACCCCCGGTGTTCGTCCATTTTTCGTAACAGAATGCTGTTCAAGTGCCATTACCAACCAAATTTATTCCCTTAAGAAATAATGTAACATAGACTAGTCCTTTTAGACCCCCAAAACTACACTTATAAAAGCATTTAAAAAAATAAACTTACATAAAAGGGCCTGTTTTGAGCAGGACGAACACCGGGGGTCCACTGTAATTGTTTTACATGATGGTAGGATTGCTGGTGTCTTTTTTTTTCTCATAAACATGCAAGATTTCTGGTACGTGTTGCTACTTATTACACATAGGTCACACTACACATGCTGTACAAGCATATATACACACCCCCTCTGGGTTTTGTTCTTGCTTATTTCCTCTTATCTCCATAGGAAAGTGGAACAGAATTCTTCCTCCATAAGCCATGCGTGTTGTAAGAGGCGACTAAAATGCTGGGAGCAAGGGGCTAGTAACCCCTTCTGTTTACATTACTAAAGTTAAAAAGAGAAACTTTTGTTTTTCTTTTTTGGCCACCCTGCCTCGGTGGGATATGGCCAGTTTGTTGAAAGAAAATGAAAGAAGATGTAATTTAAATGTTTCTTCTTTTTTTGGGGGGCCACCCTGCCTAGGTGGTAAACGGCTGGTGTTAAAAAAAAATGTAATCTAAGATTTGGATCTACACATGTTTTAGTAAAATGTGCTGTAAATTCTTACCTTAAATAATCTGATTTGGACCAGACATGTAGAGCTTTCTTAAAGAACTTGTGGTAGCTATGTTTTGTGATGATACTAAGTATCCGCCAAGGAAGTTTGTTCTCAGGTGTGTCTGACTGAGGACGCCCATGAACCATTAAGCAGTTGAACAGCAGCTGATGAAGAACCTGTTAGAAACATACAAGTACATTAATATAACTATGCAGTACATAATAAGAAAGTGAAGCATGATTTTGTTTACATGTTTAATATGGAAATGATTCTGTGAGAAGAGAAATAAAAAATACATGTATATATTTGCAATTTCTGTGCTATGAAGCATTTAGGTGCAGTGCTCTAGGAAATTCATTTATTTTAACCCTTTGACTGTCGGAGGCCCCATTTTGAAACTGTCATGTCGGAAAATTTTGGAAAAAAAAAAATTATTTTTTTCTTATGAAATGATAGAGAATCTTTTCCCGATTGTAATGACACCAAAAGTATGAAATTTGATTGAAAACGTACAGAATTACGCTCTCGCAAAGTTAGCGATGTCAGTGATATATACGCATCGGCGATTTCGCCGACTTTGAGCCCTATTTTAGGCCAATTCCATTGGGACAGTCGACCAAACTCATAGCTATTTCTTTAGAACTCCATTTGGTCTATCGATTGAGTACAAGAAATCACCAATTTATCGATTTCAACTACCCAATAAAGTGGTCAGAAAATGGCAATTTCGCCAATTTCATGCAAAATAAAAAAGATGTCAATTTCAAAATAGGGTCCAGAATAAACAATGCAGACATCCCTAGCACTAAAATAAGATGTTATCTGTTCATTAGTCATGTCTTTAGGCCCCTCTTACATTACTCTTGCTTTCTATTTTGATTTTTTATTCACACAAAAAATAGAAGATTTATTGTTATGCAGACTATTGCATTATTGTAAAAACTGTATAAATAATATATGTGCACTTGTGAAAGAATATTAGACTCACCAGTTGATGTGTATTGGACGCATGGTGTAATTTGTTTACTTTTGAACAATGGCAAAAATCGAACATTTCCGCTACTTTGAGCTCAATTTCAAGATCGTTTACATCATGAAACTAATCACAATCATCTCTATTCCTGTAATATGTTTTCCATTCTATCAAATGAGACCATGAAAAGGAGAATACAACCATAAATACTATACGAAAATACACCTCAAAGACAGCGTTTTAATTCAAAAACACGGTCGGAGTTTTTTTTTTCTCATTATGTACTGCTTGCTGCAGGATTTTTTTTATACTGCGCACACTGACCACACAGACCCATTCTCTCACATGTGGGCCTACCAGCTTTCTCCTGCTTGATTTGAGGCCGCTAGAATTTAGGCGTATAAATACGTCCGAAACATTGGCTCGTAAGACGTATAAATACGTCCGAAACAGTCAAAGGGTTAAATAGCAACACATAATACCTATCTCAAACAAAACAAAAATAACTCAATCATTGATATACAGTAGAACCCCGAGTAACGGTCTGTCTGAATAACATTTTTTTGTGTAAAGGTTGCTTATTACGGTCAATATTTTTCTCGTGTAGCGGTTTTTACTCGTGTAGCGGTCCGTAACAGACCTGTCCGCCTGCCTGCACTTGCGCGCCTCGCCGCGCAGGATGCCAGTCTAGCATTGTTTACACTTGAGTGAACAATACCCAGCGCGCTCTTTCAAACATTCACAATACATTTGTTGTGTTTATTGGTGGTTTAGTGATTGTCACTGTGAAATAAGTCACCATGGGTCCAAAGAAGCTTCCTAGTGGCACCCCAGTGGTAGCAGGCATGCAGGGAGTGTAGCATTCATGCAGGGAGTGTAGCAGGCATGCAGGGAGTGTAGCATTCATGCAGGGAGTTTGGCAGGCATGCAGGGAGTGTAGCATTCATGCAGGGAGTGTAGCATTCATGCAGGGAGTGTAGCATTCATGCAGGGAGTGTAGCAGGCATGCATGGAGTGTAGCATTCATGCAGGGAGTGTAGCATTCATGCAGGGAGTGTAGCATTCATGCAGGGAGTGTAGCATTCATGCAGGGAGTGTAACATTCATGCAGGGAGTGTAGCATTCATGCAGGGAGTGTAGCAGGCATGCAGGGAATGTAGCAGGCATGCAGGGAATGTAGCAGGAAGGCAGGGAGTGGGGGAATTCCCCTTCCAAACCCTAACCCCTCCCCCTGTCCTCCTCTCTATCTTCCAGATGCCAGCAACTCTCTTCAATAAAGGTAAGTAAATGTTATTTAATATTATGTTATTTATTATTTAGTTATTTTGTGTATGTAAAAGTATATACTAGTTAATCTTTACAAAATTAATTTTTTGTCAATATTTTTAGGTGTCTGGAACGGATTAATTGTATTTACATTATTTCTTATGGGAAATAAGGTTTCGAGTTACGAATTTTTCGTGTTGAGGTTTAGCTCCTGGAACGGATTAAGACCATTAGTCGAGGGATCACTGTACCCATCTTCCAATAACAACATATCTTGCTCATTCATAAATAATGCATTTAAAGATCTAGACCTCCTGCTTCTCTTCCCTCTAATCAGCAAACACATTAACCATTTCAGTGGACATCAAGTAAAACTACGTCATTGAAGCCAGGGGTTCCTCGCCTAGTACTAGGTCATTAGCTCAGCTTACACAGATAAGCTGTGAGTGGTAAATTTTGACGTAAATATGAGAGAATGAGTGTGTAGTATAAAAAAAAATCCTGCTCCATGTGATGCATGATGAGAAAAATAAAACTCTGGCCGTGTGGATGATATAAAATAGCGACTTTCGGGCATTTTCTCATTTTTTTTTTTTGTTGTATTTGATGTTTCTTGGTATCATTTTATAGAACAGAAGACATATTACTGAAATAAAGATTATTTTGATTGATTTCAGGACCAGAAATACCTTGAAATTGAGATCAAAGTAGCAGAAATATTTTATTTCAGTGATATTTCTGATTCCTAATTTTATGGGATATTAATAGGCTAAACTGAATTACTGTAACACTGTAAACCCTAACCAATCATTGGTGGTTACATTTTATTATTCAAGAAAGAGAGTAAAGCTTCTATTTTTGTGACTAAGAATTCAAAATGGAAGGTCAGTGTAATATAGAAGAGGCCTGGGGACATGATTAATGAACAGAGGAAATTTTTTAGTTCCAGGAATGTCTACATTACTTATTTTGGACTCTTTTTAAATTGGTATTTTTTAGTTTTATGTAAAACTGGCCAAATTACCACCCTCTGTGCACTTGATAGAATAGTCAAAATAGTTGAATGGGTGGTTTCTTGTGCTCAATCAATAAAACTGAAGGCATACTAGTGAAATAGCTAAGAATTTGGTCAAAAGGGGCAAAGGAATTGGCTTCGAATAGGTCTCATAGTTGGCGAAATTACCAATGCACAAACTGTGGCGAGATCGCTAAATTTATGCCTGTGTAATTCTGCAAGTTTTCCATCAAATTTCATACTTTCTGGTGTTATTACCTTCAGAGAGAGTTTTTTTTTTAAAAGTGGACACTGAGAGCAATATTAATTTCAGGGGTCTGGACAGTTAAACGGTTAAAGCCATGATACTTTACTTGTGTTTCTCAATTAAGGTAATTAGATCATGACAAAAAATGCAGGTATCTCTCATGTATATCTTTGGCCCTTTATGCAAGATTACTATAAAGCTTGCAGTAGGAAATGAATAATAAATGGAAAATGGCAACCCCACACACACACATTTCACCAAGCTTTTAAAGTATTTGAAATGGTAAAGAAGTAAAGAACTTGTAGATACTGTAGATTTACTGTTTCATCCAACTACAATCAACTTACGATGGAGTTACGTTCCGATGAACTATCGTAAGTTGAAGATATATCTTAAGTCAAATATGAATTTTTTTTTAACAAGCTAGCCCTCTACCACTGAGGCAAGATGACCCAAAAAAAAAGAAACTTTCTCACTACCATTCACACTATCACAGTCTCTGCAGAGGTGCGCAGATACGACAGTTTAGATGTCACTCTAAACAGTAAATATCCCAAACCACTTCTTTAAAGTGCAGGCATTGTACTTCCCATCTCCAGGACTGAAGTCCTTAATAAGTAAACAAACAAATAATTACTGTAACTAATTAAATACCAGTATTGAAAAGTAAATACAGTGGACCCCCGAGTATCGTAAGGCTCATATATCGTAAAACTCGTGTTACGTAAGCTTTTTTCGATTCCGTGTATCGTAAATGGACTTGTGTATCGTAACGTATTAGACCTGTCCGCCTGCTCCGCGCCTGCCCTGCGCCTGCGCAGGACGCCAGTGAAGCGTTGTTTACCATTTAGAGAACAATACCCAGCGCGCTCTTTCAAACATTCGCAATAAATTTGTTGTTTATTGGTGGTTTAGTGATTGTCACTGTGAAATAAGTCACCATGGGTCCAAAGAAGCTTCCTAGTGGCACCCCAGTGGTAGCAGGCATGCAGGGAGTGTGGCAGGCAGGCATGCAGGGAGTGTGGCAGGCAGGCATGCAGGGAGTGTGGCAGGCAGGCATGCAGGGAGTGTGGCAGGCAGGCATGCAGGGAGTGTGCAGGCAGGCATGCAGGAGTGGCAGGCAGGCATGCAGGGAGTGTGGCAGGCAGGCATGCAGGAGTGTGGCAGGCAGGCATGCAGGGTGGCAGGCAGGCATGCAGGAGTGTGGCAGGCAGGCATGCAGGAGTGTGGCAGGCGGCATGCAGGGAGTGTGGCAGGCAGGCATGCAGGAGTGTGGCAGGCAGGCATGCAGGGAGTGTGCAGGCAGGCATGCAGGGGAGTGTGGCAGGCAGGCATGCAGGGAGTGTGGCAGGCAGGCATGCAGGGAGTGTGGCAGGCAGGCATGCAGGGAGTGTGGCAGGCAGGCATGCAGGGAGTGTGGCAGGCAGGCATGCAGGGAGTGTGGCAGGCAGGCATGCAGGGAGTGTGGCAGGCAGGCATGCAGGGAGTGTGGCAGGCAGTGCAGGGAGTGTGCAGGCAGGCATGCAGGGAGTGTGGCAGGCAGGCATGCAGGAGTGTGGCAGGCAGGCATGCAGGAGTGTGGCAGGCAGGCATGCAGGAGTGTGGCAGGCAGGCATGCAGGGAGTGTGGCAGGCAGGCATGCAGGGAGTGTGGCAGGCAGGCATGCAGGGAGTGTGGCAGGCAGGCATGCAGGATGTGGCAGGCAGGCATGCAGGGAGTGTGGCAGGCAGGCATGCAGGGGTGTAGGCAGGCAGGCATGCAGGAGTGTGGCAGGCAGGCATGCAGGGAGTGTGGCAGGCAGGCATGCAGGGAGTGTGGCAGGCAGGCATGCAGGGAGTGTGGCAGGCAGGCATGCAGGGAGTGTGGCAGGCAGGCATGCAGGGAGTGTGGCAGGCAGGCATGCAGGAGTGTGGCAGGCAGGCATGCAGGGAGTGTGGCAGGCAGGCATGCAGGGAGTGTGGCAGGCAGGCATGCAGGGAGTGTGGCAGGCAGGCATGCAGGGAGTGTGGCAGGCAGGCATGCAGGGAGTGTGGCAGGCAGGCATGCAGGGAGTGTGGCAGGCAGGCATGCAGGGAGTGTGGCAGGCATGCAGGGAGTGTGGCAGGCATGCAAGTGTGGGCAGGCAAGCAGGGAGTGTGGCAGGCATGCAGGGAGTGTGGCAGGCATGCAGGGAGTGTGCAGGCATGCAGGGAGTGTGCAGGCATGCAGGAGTGTGGCAATTAATCCGTTCCACCCAAAAATATTCACATACATGTACTAAATAATAAAAAAACAATATATATATATATATATATATATATATATATATATATATATATATATATATATATATATATATATATATATATATATATATATATATATATATATATATATATATATATATATATATATATATATATATATATATTAATATATATATATATATATATATATATATATATATATATATATATATATATATATATATATATATATATATATATATATATATATATATATATATATATTTAATATATATATATATTTAATATATATATATATTTAATATATATATATATTTAATATATATATATATTTAATATATATATATATTTAATATATATATATATTTAATATATATATATATTTAATATATATATATATATAATATATATATATATATATATATATATATATATATATATATATATATATATATATATATATATATATATATATATATATATATATATATATATATATATATATATATATATATATATATATATATATATATATATATATATATATATATATATATATATATATATATATATATATATATATATATATATATATATATATATATATATATATATATATATATATATATATATATATATATATATATATATATATATATATATATATATATATATATATATATATATATATATATATATATATATATATATATATATATATATATATATATATATATATATATATATATATATATATATATATATATATACAGTGGTACCCGGTTTACGATATTTTTCATTCCAGAATGCTGTTCAAGTGCCATTACCAAACGAATTTATCTCCTTAAGAAATGTTGTAAAATAGACTAGTCCTTTTAGACCCCCAAAATTACACTTACAAAAGCATTTAAAAAAATAAACTTACATAAAAGGGTGAGTTTGGGGACCATCGTAAACCGGGGTACCACTGTATATATATATATATATATATATATAGTATTGTTTTTTATTATTTAGTACATGTATGTGAATATTTTTGGGTGGAACGGATTAATTGTATTTAGATTATTTCTTATGGGAAATAAGGTTTCGAATTATGTATTTTTCGTGTTAAGTAATAGCTCCTGGAATGGATTAATTACGATATTCGAGGGACCACTGTATATGAATACAAGTTTATCCTATTAATAAATGATGACTATTGAATGTGCATCATTATCGCGCCATCTTAAAGTCAAAATATCCTAAGTCGAACCATCATAAAGTGAGGAGCCTCTGTACTATTATTTTAGCTTATACATTTGTATAACACTTTGAGGAAAATACATACAATGAGATCAGTCCTTTAAGGAATTGCAAAGTAAAACCTACCAGAACATCAAAATACAAATACAGTGGTACCTCGGTTTTCGTACAGCTCCCAACTTGAACAATTATGTAAGTGTATTATTGTAAGTGCTTTTGTAGGTGTATTTTTGGGGGTCTGAAACAGACTAATCTAATTTACATTTGTCCTTATGAGAACAAATTCGTTCAGTAACGGCGCTCGAACAGCATTCTGGAATTAATTATCGACGAATACCGAGGTACCACTGTACAATAATACCTTTTTGGTTTTACTATTGATGTATACAATCAAAATAAAGCTGTTAATACAAAAAAGATCAAAATCCCGAGAAATTTACATCTGTAAAAGAAAAATTTGGTTACAAAGGATAATGATGAATCAATCAAGGTCCTAGTACTATAGCAGATTTCAAGTAAAAAGAATAACCTCACCTCTACAACACGTTCTTGAACTTTTATCTCAGGATCAAGGATGAGAGGTAAGACTCCCTTTATCCAAGTTGTGATAACAGCATCATGCTCAGGGTAATTATTCACCAGAGTTGATAAAGATGTAATTATCTGTTTCCTTACAACCAGTGCTGGGTCCCGACAATGCTCTGCCAACACCTGAAATATGTTACCAGGTCAACAAAATTTTCAAACAGCAAAAATTTTCAAACATATGGTATCCTTTAGACAGTCTACATCCCCTACCTCTCTAATTTATGGTTTCCCATCCTTTCAATATTGGATCTGACTAGCTTTCTAGTCAACAGGTGCATAAACCATCCAAAACACTGCTGTTCCAGGTTAGTCTGCATTCTAGCACAATGCTATGTATGCGTGAGCTTTAGGGACTACCGGTGTTTACAGAGTTATCAAATGGAATTTTTAATAGGATATAGATAATGAAGCACTCTACACACTGATGTTTAAACATTCTCATTACTGTTTATAGATTTTTACGAATTTTCAAAGGAGAATTTTGGATGTATTTTGTTATTTCAGGATTTTTTTAATTATTTTAAATTATTAAAAACAAAAAACTACATCGCAGTCAATTAGGGTGTGCCAATTCAGAGATTGTATATTGTCCTACAATACAGATGGTGGGGAAAGAAAATGAAAGATCTTTTGGAGTGTAAAAGAATTTTGTATCAATGACTGCATGGTAACTTTTTAATGTAATATCAACATCAATAGTTATTAGTGTGGTACTATATATGTGGCGTATTTGGTAAAATAAGCTTAATTTTTGAAACAAATTAAGAAGGAAAAATAATTTTTTCAGCAATTTAAAAACACTCATTTGTAAGTTGATCATAACTTTGCAATTAACGTGGAAAAATTGCCCCTTATCTTAATATAAGTTTCTACTGGATGTAATTAACTACTGCATTATTATATCAACACAAAAAAAAAAGAACTAAAACAATTGTAACAAACCTCCAAGTTCTTCTCAGACAGCATCTCATTGTCTAGGCGCATTAGATTCTCCAACACTTGGAGAGCAGACTTCCGAACTGTCACTTTATCATCCAGTGCTCGTCTATGCAACATTGACACAACTCTTGCTGCGTTGGGAAGTTCAAGGTCTCCCTCTTCCTCAAGCGCAAGTGGTGACTCAAGGTTTATGTTATTATTTGAAATGTGTGGTGTTGTGAATATCATTGGCCGACTACGGAAGAAAATCTGTTTCATGGCTAGCACTATTGTAGGATTAGTGGAAAAGGTACAATCAGCCAGTAAGGCAAGAGCCTTCGACCGTACAGATGCAGCATTGTCACGACATCTAGAGAAAATAATGCTCAACAAAAACTTGTGAGACAGAATATTACGATCTGGAGGAACTTCAACTGGATGATCTACAGAAACATTAAGGAAACTAGTAATTTCTTTATCGTTCCCCTCAACTTCACCATTTTCTGAAACTGACTTTAGCTTTGACCTATGAAGATTTTCCTGTACCCCTTCTCTAGGTGTGCCATCAGCTCCTTCAGCACGCCGTTCCTCCTCTCCCAGCATCTTAGAAATCACTTCAAGCATGAACAGCCTATGCCCTGCTTTCTCATTGTGCGAGAATTTGAAAAACCACTTCATAAGACGTGTGTAGAGCTGGGTGGGAAGATAACGCAGAATTTCCACTACTGACTGAGCTGTTTTTTGCCGGAATTCTGCCTTATCAGGAACACGGATACAGAGGTGTTGAATGAGAATGTACACGCCTTCATGAGCCTCTTCTTTTATTTGGGTCAACATATATTTTATGAAAATTTGTGAATGGTCCCGAATAACTCCTAAGGAACGAGCAGATAAATCTGATGATCCACGTGATATCATGAGAATGTTATTCAAAATGTGTTTCATAATAATAGCAATGATTTTTCTAACTTTGCCATGAATAGGGTTACATATAGACTGAAGTGCAACATAGGCATTGTATGATAAAGCTGTCACTGTTGCAGGTCCATGCCGTCCAACAAATATACCCTTAGCATTATGGGTTTCACAACGTGACACGTCAATCAATATACTGATGGTTTCATCCAAAGATTCTGGTGAATGCTTCAATGAGAATGAGTGTGTCAATCTCAGAAAATCATTAAGGAGAATATTTAACGACCTTATCAGTTTATTTGCTTCACTTGGAGAAAGCATCACCATTTCTGCTTCATCATCATCATCAGCTGCCACCTGTTCCTCCTGTGACTTGGTACGCTGGCTCTGACTCCCACGGATGATATTCTGGCGACCTTTCCTGGGGCTCGAGGCACCGACTCTTAATTTTGTAGTCAAACGCAAAATATCAAGTGTCTTCACGTACATAACAGGATGAAAGACTCTGAAAGCATTACTACCAGGGATACACAGAAGCAGTAAATACAAACTAGAAGCCTGGATACCCAGCTCCCGGTCCTCCTCACGGGCATCGTACCTTTGACCTCTGCTAGAATAGTAAAAGAGCAATGCCATTAAACCTTTCACATCCTCAGACAAATCAATCCAAAACTTGGTGTGCACGCTGGTGTCCTCAGCTGTACAATTAGAAAAAGACAGCCTGTTTTCAGAACTATCACTGGTAAGGGGCAGAGTATCAACCCACTGGCGACAACTGCCGATGACAGCACTGAACAAACCATTCATATTCGTGCTGTAGTGATGGTCTTCATATTCCGATGGTAAATCTTCCACCTCTGTGAAGTCAGCGTCAATGACGTTCTTTATCCAATTACGATCAAGGCTACGAATGGAGAATTTTGACAATAACTGGAGCACTTCCATCATCCTTGCCTCTTGCGGTTCCGCCATCTTGATTGTTTTGATTATTTGAAAGCTGGCGCTCAGGCGATCACACCGCTGTGTTGAGTACCCGCTGGAAACAAATGGTATAAAATACCGACGCAATGGAAAAATAAACACATAAGCAGTATAATGTGATCCTTTATTGACAACGTTTCGCCCACGCAGTGGGCTTTATCGAGTCACAAACAGATCTACCTGAATAACAGAAACATGAGTATATATAGGATTTAGTCAGGTGGAGAATGCTGCAGTGTTCCTCCTTTCTTATGTTCTTATACTTGTCCAATCTCTTTTTATGTTACCCAAAGTTTTAACTATCACACTACTTTGAAGACTGTCATATGCAGCATTCTCCACCTGACCCACCATTCTCCACCTGACCCACCATTCTCCACCTGACCCACCATTCTCCACCTGACCCACCATTCTCCACCTGACTAAATCCTATAAATACTCATGTATCTGTTATTCAGGTAGATCTGTTTGTGACTCGATAAAGCCCACTGCGTGGGCGAAACGTTGTCAATAAAGGATCACATTATACTGCTTATGTGTTTATTTTTCCATTGAGTACCCGCAGCGCAGCCTCTCAACCCTCCTGCAACATCATCATTCAAATTCAAATTGATATATTTCTCTGTACAAATTACAATGTGTGTTTTACATTTTAAGGACTAAGGACTATAATTACAAAGATGGTCATCATCATAATAATAGTTTATTTAGACATGATACATAGTTGTACAGGGAATTATAGCAGTCAGCTATCAAAACTTTGGGGTTCAGTCCCTGGACCCATTATGTACCTCTGTAATCTTTTGACTACCGCCCACAGGATGGGTATGGGGTGCATAATAAAGATTACAAACTAAAGGTCTTAGTCAGATGATGACCCGTCGTTGGAGCTTTTGGTCATCTGACCGAGGCCTTCCGCTGGCTTACCGGTCCACCCCTTTAAAAATTATTGTCTATTGTATTTAAACAATGAAATTTGAACATTACAATTTTGAAGCATTACAGTTTTACATTTTTGAAGCATTACAGTTTTACAATTTTGAAGCATTACAGTTTTACAATTTTGAAGCATTACAGTTTTACAATTTTGAAACTTTACAATAATTCATGCAGGTTGTAAAACTTAATGTAATTGCATGTTTTCACAATCCATTTAGATCTGTGAGTATTTACTTCTAGACATTTAGTAAGATTCATTGTGACAGTGTCTGGTTCATTTCTTAACATTCTAATACCAAGTACAGTGTTAATCTCGACAATCCTATTACTGATACTAGTAATACCAAGCTCCTTCCTCGTATTAAGAACCTTTGTAGATTTGGGACAACCAAGAATAATTCTGAGAGTTTCATTTTGCATTAACTCCAAGGGTCGGAGAGAACTTTCTCTGGCTAATATCAACATGGGAGCAGCATAGTCAATTAAGGACCTAACATAGGCTATGTACATCATTCTCACGATTCTCACATTAGCACCATAGTTGGGGTTGTAGCCAGCAACAGCTTTAAGAGCATTTAGTTTATCTTTGCATTTTTTATTTAGTTGTGGTATAGTGGATTTGTTAAAGGGTACATCTACACCAAGATATCTGTAAGTTTTAATGTAGCTAATGTTTTCACCCTGCAAATCGATGGGTGGGGGATGTCGTTTGCTTGTTAATATTTTTGTTTTAGAGGAAGATATTACGAGGCCTAGCCGATTTGAATTTGATTTGAATTTGAATTTGAATTTGAATTACAAATTGCTTGAACTTCATTAAGAACGGTACTTATCTTTTTATGCCCTGTTGTATGGATCATGATGTCATCAGCATAGATTATAGCTATATGTTTAGGTGAGGTAGGTAGAGCATTTAGGAGAACATTAATCAGAATATTAAATAACATGAGACTGAGAACTCCTCCCTGCGGTGTACCTAGGGACATTTCTTTAGACTCGCTTCTAAAGCCTTGGTAGAGGACAGAGGATACTCCTATTATCCAGCAGAGTAGGCTACCACCAATATTCATTTTGGCTAGTAGTTCTGAATACTGCTCACAAGGTCATTGTTAAAGGTCTCAACAGAGGAACACTCATAGGAATTATACCAGTCAGTCACATGTGCAATAAAGTCCTCATGTTGATCAGGGGGAACATTGGAAAAATAAACACATAAGCAGTATAATGTGATCCTTTATTGACAACGTTTCGCCCACGCAGTGGGCTTTATCGAGTCACAGACAGATCTACCTGGAAAATGAGCTATGTTTTTAACTATCACACTACTTTTAAGACTCACATGCAGCTTTCTCCACCTGACCCAGCATTCTCCACCTGACTGTACCCTATATATATCTTCATGTTGCTCATTTTCCAGGCAGATCTGTCTGTGACTCGATAAAGCCCACTGCGTGGGCGAAACGTTGTCAATAAAGGATCACATTATACTGCTTATGTGTTTATTTTTCCATTGTGTCGGTATTTTATACCATTTATTTCCAGGGGGAACATTAAAACGTTTCCGTTTAAATATTCTACCAGGAAGGATAGTATTACCTATATCTAGTGAGGTTCAGTCCAGTGTCTCCCTATGTATTTCAGATATATTGGCCTCTTGTAGCCGCTCTGTTATTCTTTGCCATAGCCTGTATAAGGAGCGCCTTTCTCTTTCTAGTTTACATCTTCTCCTTTTTCCTTAAGGGAATTTGCCTTGAGCAAACCTCAAGTGTCACAGAGTTAATTTGTTCTAGACATAGGTTAGGATCCGTGATGCTTAGGTTATCTTCCCAGTTTATATCATTTAGGACTTGGTTTACTTGGTCCCACCTTATGTTTTTTGTTATTGAAGTTGAATTTGGTGAAGGCTCCCTCGCGACTGATCACATTTTGTCGATCTGGGGCCCCCCCATAACCGACGCATTCCACAAAGGTCTGAAAGCTTCAGTGTTTCTAAACTTTTGGCTAAAAGATTGTTATTCAAGTTAGGATGAACCCACTGTTTTTCTTTGTATTGGACTGAAGAAGCCACTGGGTAGCGAAACGTTTCTAGAATAAAGATTCCTAAAAGTTGCCCAGTGCCTCAGTTATCAAGTTGTCGGCTTTCTAAGACAAATTTATGAGCATGAAGCTATGCAGCAGGAGTACTGGTCCATGCTAAACAAGTCCTGCTCAAATCCAACTCCTCTCTTATATATAACATATTTTCTGCAATTTAACTTATTTCCTGCATCCCCTGATCGACCCCTGCGGCCTGCAACCACAATTAGGCGAGTACTGTACCTTTGCTTCTGATCACCTGCACTGTTCACTATACATTAACCTGTTTTAGCTTACTTTGTATTAGGACTAATGAAACAGTAAGATCATTTTAGTTTGAGTTAGGTGGATTCATTGGGTTTAGTTACATTTATTTTTACCATGTGCACAACCTACTTAGTATTATACTATTTAAACTACATTTTATCGCTGAAATCCGCAGAGGAGCGACATTCAATTATTACCGTACAGACCATACTCACGATTTCGCGAGTCATTACCGTACAGGTCCCGTAGCTCGATAGCTAGAGCACTCAGCTCACACACTGAGGTCTGGAGATCGAATCCCAGGTACGGCTGAAAAACATTAGGAAGTGTCTCTTTAAGACACCAGTTCATCCATCAGTATAATGCGTACCTGGGTGTTAGTCGACTGATGTGGGTCGCATCCTGGGACAAAATTGACCTAATTTGCCCGAAATGCTCTCATAACAAGCGGCTTTCTATATAGTAGTATGTCACTGATGTCAGCTAGGCCTGTATACGTAGATGAATGGTTCAGAGAACCGACAAGTTGATAAATTACACACATCTGCAACACTTCGGTATCTTTAATGAGGAAACGTTTCGCCACACAGTGGCTTCATCAGTCCAATACAAAGTGGTAAGGAGAGGAGGAGTTTGAGGTAATCAGCCCCTCAGCTGAGGGGCTGATTACCTCCATCAATCTTGTAGGAAGTACAGTCCATCAATCTTGTAGGAAGTACAGTCCATCAATCTTGTAGGAAGTACAGTCCATCAGTCTTGTAGGAAGTACAGTCCATCAATCTTGTAGGAAGTACAGTCCATCAATCTTGTAGGAAGTACAGTCCATCAGTCTTGTAGGAAGTACAGTCCATCAATCTTGTAGGAAGTACAGTCCATCAATCTTGTAGGAAGTACAGTCCATCAGTCTTGTAGGAAGTACAGTCCATCAGTCTTGTAGGAAGTACAGTCCATCAATCTTGTAGGAAGTACAGTCCATCAATCTTGTAGGAAGTACAGTCCATCAGTCTTGTAGGAAGTACAGTCCATCAATCTTGTAGGAAGTACAGTCCATCAATCTTGTAGGAAGTACAGTCCATCAATCTTGTAGGATTGAAGTAGCTTATATACTGCAGACAGGTGAGTCGAAGCAGAAGGAGTCGGGATCACAGTGGAACTATCCACTAGTGTAAGTAGGTCTTCGTCCAAAGGTTGGACAAGTGTTGAAGAACTCCTTGTATCAAGATGTTGCAGTGTCAGACAGGAATGTAGATTCCTCATCTACATTCCTGTCTGACACTGCAACATCTTGGAATCTTGATACTTACATTAGTGGATAGTTCCACTGTGATCCCTCCTCCTGCTGCGACTCACCTGTCTACAGTATATAAGCCACTTCTCCGGTCCTATGCTGTAAGACCCGGGCCGGATGTACCGGCGAACATACAACAACAACCTATGCTGTATTTCCTACAAAATTGATGGACTGAACAGGCCCGGTGGTCTGGAGGGTGGCCCGGTGGTCTGGAGGGTGGCCCGGTGGTCTGGAGGGTGGCCCGGTGGTCTGGAGGGTGGCCCGGTGGTCTGGAGGGTGGCCCGGTGGTCTGGAGGGTGGCCCGGTGGTCTGGAGGGTGGCCCGGTGGTCTGGAGGGTGGCCCGGTGGTCTGGAGGGTGGCCCGGTGGTCTTAGGGTGGCCCGGTGGTCTGGTGGCTTGAGCTCTCGCTTCACACACGGAGGGCCTGGGTTCGATTCCCGGCGGGTGGAAACATTTCGACGTGTTTCCTTACACCTGTTGTCATGTTCACCTAGCAGCAAATAGGTACCTGGGTTGTTAGTCAACTGGTGTGAGTCGCATCCTGGGGGACAAGATTAAGGACCCCAATGGAAATAAGACAGACAGTCCTCGATGACGCACTGACTTTCTTGGGTTATCCTGGGTGGCTAACCCTCCGGGGTTAAAAAATCCGAAGAAATCTTATTCCAGGCTGAGGGACTGATTACCTCAAACTCCTCTCCTTACTACTTTCTGCTTTGTATTGGACTGATGAATCCACTGTGTGGCGAAACGTTTCCTCATTAAAGATACCCAAGTCTTGCACATGTGTCTAATTTATAGGCCTGTATACCTTGTACATGTACTTGTAGAAATAACGATATTATTATTATTATTATTATTATTATTATTATTATTATTATTATTATTATTATTACTACAGGAATCAGTTCAGTTATTACATTGATGGGGAGGAAGTAAACGTGTCAGGTCAAACAGCGTCTTGGAATGGGAAGTAACCAGGTTCGATCCAAGGAAGGGAAGAGTACTTACAATTCCTTAGATCAAGAACCTTCCATCGACATCGAAACATCTCCCTTGAAGAGGCTGAGATCAGCTAGAACAGAAAACGAAATGTAATAAAAAAAAAATAGCTCCATGTAGAGGCGGGGCTGAGGTGAGGCAGTAGAGGTAGTGCTGCTCAGACCAGTGTGTGTGGTGGTGTACACTTGGCCTGCCTCTCTCAAACCTTCTCAAATGCGTTTGTGGAAAATTCTCGTGGCTTAAGTCCATCTAGCATTGGTGGTTAGTGTGCAACTCTGCGAGTTAGCAGTTGCACAGGCTCAGCAGCTAGCAACAAGTGCTTACTGAAGTGACCGTAGTGATGCACATCTGTGGAAACAGGATTTTCATACGGGGGATTTACCTTTTGCATTAACTTATCAGTTTGTCACTGCCACGAACACCAGGGGAAAGCTAAAGCTCTTGTTTACTAGACACTCGGGAAAATGAGCAATGTCTATTCTAGTTAGGCCTGTGAATAAGCAAAATTATGATTTTTAATATTGAAGTTTAAGCCACTTGAATCTCTTGATAAGACAAGTGGTGGAGGGATGAGCTCTTTCAGTGTGATGGATGGCAGAGGAAGTGTGGTGGCTGCTTGCTGCCTCGCATACCAGTAATAATGACATTACACCAGTAATAATGACATACCACCAATAATGACATACCACCAATAATGACATACCACCAATAATGACATACCACCAATAATGACATACCACCAATAATGACATACCACCAATAATGACACCATGAACATAGCTCAGCTCCTGTAGCTATAAATGGGTAATTACAAGTAATAACGTACACCAGTAATAGACACCAGTAATGAGTGGCGCAGCCACGGGAGAGCTCTAGCCATCCCTAGAGGCAAATATATTTTTGTTTTTCAATTAATGGCTAATATTCACTATTATATCGACCAGTGATCACAAAAGCACGATAACATTAAGAAATTTAACATACACACCGAAAATTATATGCCTTTTAAAGATAATTTCCTTTATTTTTTTTCAGCTTATGATTTTTTAACCCTTGAAGGGAGGTAGTTGCCTATACGCCGGTGATGGGCTTTTTACCCAGAGAATTGGAATTACTTTCCCTTTCATTGGATTGAATCTGATTACCTCCCACTTCCCTCGGCGCTATCTGAACTCTTGAGTTTAGCGTTTCCCACTAAATATAATAATACTAAATATGAAATTCTGGCTGTGCTACTGCCATTAATGGCACCAATAATAACACCATAGCATATGCTAGCCGGGTATTAATGATAGGTACGTGGTGGGTTAAAATATACATTACTGATTCAGTAATAATCGCTGGAACAGTTGTACCCTTAAAGGGAGATGCCTCGATGCTGATGAATGGCTCCTAAGCCTTAAATTTAACTTGATTGCCTCCCATTCCCCATATGCTATATAACCCCTATTTACTCATGAATGCATTGTATAATAAAAATGGCATACTTGTAGTTTTGTACCGAGTGTACAATCCAAAATTGAACCCTTTATATATGACCCATTTGTAGTAATCTGTACAGCCCGTATAGGTTTGGCACTTATTTATGAATACTATAATAATGCATAAATGATGTTAACCTTAATATATATCTGTCAGACAGAACAATTTGATTCTATACTTTAAGAATTATTTTTCATTCCTTAATCCCAAACCTGTGCTGATTCTAGTTTTTGTCTTGCTCACCTTGTAGACCTATGTTGTTTTTCATGTTGATGGTACAGTAGTGTAACACTACTGGCAAGTTAATAGTGTTTGTTGTTGTTGTTATAGTAGAGAATATACCCACCTAAACAAACCTTACTAGCTAAACCTTACATAAACATACCATATTACAGTACCAAACCTCACTGTATCTCACTTTATTGTATCTTATTTCACTTTATCTTCCTTCACTGCATTATGCTTTTCCTCGCAGTACATAACCTCACTGCACCATTTCACAGTGCATAACCCCACTGCACTATTTCACACTACATAGTTTCACTGCACCATCTCACACTACATAGCCTCACTGCACCATCTCACACTACATAGCCTCACTGCACCATCTCACAATACATAGCCTCACTGCACCATCTCACACTACATAGCCTCACTGCACCATCTCACACTACATAGCCTCACTGCACCATCTCACACTACATAGCCTCACTGCACCATCTCACACTACATAGCCTCACTGCACCATCTCACACTACATAGCCTCACTGCACCATCTCACACTACATAGCCTCACTGCACCATCTCACTACACTAGCCTCACTGCACCATCTCACACTACATAGCCTCACTGCACCATCTCACACTACATAGCCTCACTGCACCATCTCACACTACATAGCCTCACTGCACCATCTCACACTACATAGCCTCACTGCACCATCTCACACTACATAGCCTCACTGCACCATCTCACACTACATAGCCTCACTGCACCATCTCACACTACATAGCCTCACTGCACCATCTCACACTACATAGCCTCACTGCACCATCTCACACTACATAGCCTCACTGCACCATCTCACACTACATAGCCTCACTGCACCATCTCACACTACATAGCCTCACTGCACCATCTCACACTACATAGCCTCACTGCACCATCTCACACTACATAGCCTCACTGCACCATCTCACAATACATAGCCTCACTGCACCATCTCACACTACATAGCCTCACTGCACCATCTCACACTACATAGCCTCACTGCACCATCTCACACTACATAGCCTCACTGCACCATCTCACACTACATAGCCTCACTGCACCATCTCACACTACATAGCCTCACTGCACCATCTCACACTACATAGCCTCACTGCACCATCTCACACTACATAGCCTCACTGCACCATCTCACACTACATAGCCTCACTGCACCATCTCACACTACATAGCCTCACTGCACCATCTCACACTACATAGCCTCACTGCACCATCTCACACTACATAGCCTCACTGCACCATCTCACACTACATAGCCTCACTGCACCATCTCACAATACATAGCCTCACTGCACCATCTCACAATACATAGGCTCACTGCACCATCTCACATTACTTTGCCTAACTACACCTTCTCACAGTACATAGTCCTTGCCAGATATTGAACAATTGCAGTAGGTGTGGGGTAATATTTGACCATATGACTTGGCCTATCTGGGAATCCAATCTGGTTTCTATTGGTTGCGAGTTGGACGCTACTACTGAGCTAAGAGTTATCTGGATGTGACTGCTGTTTAGGAGGTGAGATTTTTCCTCATCCTTCCCCTCAGTCCTGATAAATTTGTGAAATAAGTCTGTCTTTGGTTGATGGGAATCTTTATAAGTACAGTATTTAGTGCAGGTACTAGCCTTGACTTGTTTCTTCAAGCATGCCCTTGAAGGGAGGCTCCTTGATGCTGGTGAAGGGAGGCTCCTTGATGCTGGTGAAGGGAGGCTCCTTGATGCTGGTGAAGGGAGGCTCCTTGATGTTGGTGAAGGGCTCTTGATTTAAGGAACTGGAACTGTGCTCTAATTCCTTGAATTGAGTCTGAATGCCTTCCATTCTCCCAGGTGCTTTATGACCCCTATGGGTTTAGTGCTACCCCTGAATGTAATAATTCCTCAAACATGATTAGATTCATATTTTGAGGATCAAGATCTTCACCATAAGGGGGTTTGAGTTTTGCAGTGATACAGTGCTAATAGGGGACATGCGTTGTGCCAGGTAGCTATTCGTCTTCAGTGTTAAGCTTCATTCATGAAATCGATGAGGAATTTTTGCATTAGTATTAATTAGTAGAATGGTTCAGTGGGCTCACAGATTTTGTGGACACATTTCAGTGACTGATTGTAGATTTGACATAGAACTCAATAAAGTCATTGTGGCTTATTTCCATTGATTTCCGTATCGTCTCTTAACTAGCACATTCGTATGCCAACTTACATTCATCTCAAATAATATTAAACATAATGAAAAACACACAAAAATTTAGACTTTTAATAAAAGGCATACAACATCTGTTTGTACATATATTATAGTATATATTAAATATACAGTACTGTAATATAGTATGCCAGATTACTGCTACAATACTGACTTATTAATATGCATGGTTATGTTAACAATACATAAAAACTTTCCTTCCTACAATTTCACACATTAGGTATTTGAAATTGTGGAGTGGTCAGGTTACTAGTTTGCACTCTAGACACAAGGAAGAGTTCTTTTGGTTCCTGGAGCACTAATTACTGTTTTCACTGCAATTCCCATTGGGGATTGTAAAGTTTAAAATGCCCTGTACGGTATAGCTACAGTATTTATCATGCTGAAGCATATTACTGTAGTACACAAGACCCTCAATTTAACAGACTTTGGAACTCTGGGACAAATGCTGCTGGGTCATTTGATTCAGAAACAGAAACAAAGTCCATTATTGTTATGATGGCCAGACAATGTCATCTGTACCCTATCACTATTATTGGTTTTTCCCACCCACTCTTCCCTTGATTAGTCCATTAAATTGAGGGTTTACTATTCAACCATTACTTTTTAGAGTCTTTTGGTGTGGCAGTGACAAGCTGGTCAGTGTGCAACATGACTTAAGTGGCGAGTGATGGTTATTATAGTATTGATGATGTCCTGACATCATATACGAGGGGCCACCATCAAGTGTGAACTTAGCTATGCCCCTGGTGTGACCCAGAGAAAGAAAGACTTGTGTAACCTGTCGATTAGGCAGTCACCATGGGTCCTGAAGGCTCTGCCTCCTTCTTGCATATGGGTGATATTGTATCCCTTTATGCAGAAGGTAGTGTATCAGGATTCATCAGCACCCTTGGGTAAGTTTTATGGTACAGCACACGATTTTAATATTATTTATGATTATTTTTAATAATGTACATAGCTAGTAACTGTAAGTCTAGTACTACAGAAAACTACAATTCATTATACATGATGCATGCACCATTTGTCTTCTACTATGATAATCTATTTTGTAACTAGCATGCTGTATTGTTTTAAAAATGTTTTGGAATAAAATTTATGGTAATTTTTTTTCCTCGTCCTTCTTGAAAACCTGGTGCTGAATGGGGGTTAAGTAAATTTATTTAGGTACAGGTACATATAAGTAAAACTGGATAGGTTGATGTTGTGGCCGGAGAAGTGGCAGATGCAGTTCAATGCAGACAAGTGTAAAGTTGTAATCTTAGGAAAAGGCAATAGCTATGACAGTTATAAGCTAAACAATGTAGACATTTGTCAAAGTGATTGCAAAAAAAAAAAAAAAAAAAAAATTAAAAACCAAGATAGCAGTTCACTGAGTGTTCACAATAAAGCTAACAGAATTCTTGGCTTCATATCAAGAACTGCAGGAGGGCCTCGCTGATACAGCAAGTTAGGTTCTGAGCTGCTGTTGTAAAGCAAAAATTGCTGTAAAGCGAAACATAGCCTTTTTTTTTTTCCCTTTTAAATTCATATAACAGCCTGATAACATGGGTTACACTATCATATATTGAGTGAGCAATAGAGCTAAGCCTAAAAAAATGCATGTTCATTACACACATTACTTTAAAATATTTTCATCCTTAGCTTATAGTGAATGGTGAATATATTTATTGTAGGAAGTCTGAATAAATGAAGAATAGGTATAATTGAAAGCTGCTGCATTAGTGAAATGCCATAAAGTGAAGCACTGTAAAGTGGGGCCTGCTTGTATAAATAATATAAGTCCTAATGTTATACTTAAACTTTATGTATATCTTTTGTTAGACCTCGTTTAGATTATGTTGCTCATTCCTGGTCTCCATATTACAGTATGGGCATACATGCACTCAAACATATGCAGAGAAGGACGACGATGTTGATTTTGTGTATTAGAAACAGATATCTGGGAGTGGACGTGTCAGCAGATGGGTCTATGAAAGATGAGGTGAATCATAGAATTGATGAGGGGGAAAAAGTGACTGGTGCACTGAAGTCTATGGAGACAAAGAACATTATCCATGAAAGCAAAGAAGGGAATGTATGAGAGTATAGTTATACCAATGCTATTATATGGGTGTGAAGCATGGGTGGTGAATGTTGCAACAAAAAGAAGGCTAGAGGCAGTGGAGATGTCATGTCTGAGGGCAATGTGTGGTGTGAATATAATGCAGAGAATTCATATTTTGGAGATTAGGAGGAGGTGCGGGATTACCAAAACTATTATCCAGAGGGCTGAGGAGAGGTTACCGAGATGGTTTGGACATGTAGAGAGGATGGAACAAAATAAAATGACGTTGACAGTATATAAATCTGTAGTGGAGGGAAGGCGAGGTAGGGGTCGGCCTAGGAAAGGTTAGAGGAAGGGGGTAAAAGAGGTTTTGTGTGTGAGGGGCTTGGACTTACAGCAAGCATGCGTGAGTGTGTTAGATAGAAGCGAATGGAGACAAATGGTTTTAGGACTTGACGTGCTGTTGAGTGTGAGCAAGGTAACATTTATGAAGGGATTCAGGGAAACCGGCAGGCCGGACTTGAGTCCTGGAGATGGGAAGTACAGAGCCTGCACCCTGAAGGAGGGGTGTTAATGTTGCAGTTTTATAACTGTAGTGTAAGCACGCCTCTGGCAAGACAGTGATGAAGTGAATGATGGTGAAAGTTTTTCTTTTTTGGGCCACCCTGCCTTGGTGGGAAATGGCCGATGTGTTAATAAAATAATAATAGGCCAAAGTTATCACAAACTTCCTTTGTGAATGTATAGGATTTGCTAACTTACCAGTTATAGGGTATCACATACAGTAATACCCCGTTTTTCGTCCTTAATCCATTCCAGAAGGTCAGCCGAAATTCGAAATGGACGAAAACCGAAGTAATATTTCCCATAAGAAATAATGTAAATCCAATTAATCCGTCCCAGACACCCAAAAATATTAACACAAAATACATTTTATAGAGAATAACTATAGTTTTACATACAGAAAACAATGAGAAATAAATATAGTAAATGACTAATTTTAATGATAAATGAACATTACATACCTTTATTGAAGACTCCTGTTGGCGTATGGAAGAAGGCGAGGAGGGGAGAGGGAGTTGAGGTTATTGTTTGGAAGGGATATCCCCTTCCATAAGGACTTCAGGTATCAAAGCCCTATCCGGGGTTACTTCCCTTCTTTGTCTTTTACTGGCACTAGGGCCAGCTTGAGAATCACTGTACCCCTGTCGCACAAAAAATCTGTCCAGAGAGCTCTGTTTCTGGCATCTCTTTAAGATTTGCCTAAAATGGGACAAGGCATTGTCATTGAACATGTTGCAGACACGGCTAGCAACAGTTTTGTTAGGGTGATAATTCTCCACAAAACTTTGAAACTCAATCTACTTTGCACACATGTCCTTAATCACTGAAGAAGGCACATTCTTTCCTCTCTCTCCCTCCTCTGAAGCAATTTCCTCAGCTGTGATCTGTTCCTGTTCCAGTTGAAGGTCTTGCAGCTCTTCAGTGGTTAGCTCTTCCCTCTGGTCCTCCACCAACTCTTCCACATCCTCGCCACTAACCTCCAACCCCATGGACTTCCCCAAAGACACAATAGATTCTACAATAGGTGTAGGGTTGTCAGGGTCAGCCTCAAACCCTTCAAAATCCTTCTCGAGGACACATTCTGGCCACAATTTTCTCCAAGCAGTGTTCATCGTCCTGGAAGTCACTCCCTGCCAAGCCTTATCTATTAGGCTTATTAGGGTCAATTCAGTCTCCGAGGTCACTTCAAAGCACCTTTGAAACATTGCTTTGGTGTAGAGTTTTTTGAAGTTTGAAATGACCTGCTGGTCCATGGGCTGGATGAGAGGAGTGGTATTAGGGGGGTAAGAACTTCACTGTGATGAAACTAAACTCCTCAAACAATTGGTCTTCCAAGTCTGGAGGATGAGCAGGAGCATTGTCCATTACCAGGAGGCACTTGAGTGGCAATTTATTTTCCAGGAGGTATTTCTTCACACTTGGGCCAAATACTTCATTGACCCACTAAATGAAAATTAGCCTCGTGACCCATGCTTTATTGTTAGCCTTCCTCATCACACACAATTTACTCTTCATGACATTGTTTTTCTTGAACACTCGGGGATTTTCAGTGATACACCAGTAAATGCTTCACTTTGAAATCCCCACTAGAACAAGAAAGTTAGCCTATCCTTCATAGGCTTGTGTCCTGGCAGTGCCTTTTCCTCCTGCGAGATGTAGGTCCTCTCTGGCATTTTCTTCCAAAAGAGGCCTGTTTTGTCACAATTGAACACTTGTTGGGGGAGGAATCCTTCAGACTCTACTTACCCCTTGAATTCATCAACGAATTCTTCGGCCGCATGTTTGTCAGAACTTGCAGCCTTGCCATGCCTTACCACACTGTGTATGCCACTTCGCTTCTTGAATCTGTCGAACCAGCCTTTGCTGGCCTTAAATTCACTAACAGCACCACTCGTTCCAGGCATTTTCTTTGAGATCCGCGTGCAACTGCCTTGCCTTCTCACAAATTATCCCCTCTGCAACACTATCTCCCGCTAACTGTTTTTCGTTGATCCACACCAACAACAACTTCTCCACATCCTCGATTGTTTGTGATCTCTGTTTCGTTAGCATATTTACCCCTTTCACAACATCAGCTTCCTTAATTTCTGCTTTCTTCGCTAGGATGGAACTGATTGTTGATGTTGACTTCCCATACATCCTGGCAAGCTCAGCTACACGTACGCCACTTTCATACTACGTATTTTGCTACAAGTTCTTTCTTGAATTTTATCGTGTTCCTCACCTTCTTTACCAAAGGGCTAGCACTCTGAAATTTCTTTGGCCTTATGGTGGCTTATTTCAGTCGCAATCAATAAACAATCGCAAAAAACGATGGATGAATGCACAGAGTAATGCTAACTCAATGAGAGACAGAGGCAGACTGAGTCTGGTACGCATGAGAAGCGGCATTCTGGGCGGGTGGACCAGTCTGATACGGATGATTTCCGAGCGGATGTACGAAACCCGGGGGAAAATTTCACCAAAAAAGTGCTCGAAATCCAAATTGCACGATTTTTGCACCGGACGAAAACCGGGGGTCCACTGTATTTTAAGGTCAGCCTTTGAGGCAATTCATTGAAAGTGGAGTCTGATTCTGTTGTTTATAACTTTACCATATCTATGCTTGGCTTAACCCCTGTGGTTTAGCGCTTCTATTTGATTATAATAATAATAATAATATGCTTGGCTTCTGACAAAAACATGTTGTAATCTTGCCTGGTGGAGTTTAGAGCATGTATGGATAATAGACAATTGCAGTTAATGTGTCAAGATTAGACATGCTATGTGGGTTTGTGGACTGCTAGGACAAATGGCCTGGCCTTAGACTGGGATAAGGAGATATCTAAGAGTCCTTGAAACTAGTCAAAAGTTGAAAAAAAACATTTAGTGCAAAGAGTATAACAAATTAATCAGTTTGAAAAACAAAAACCCAATTATTTATGCTGGCTCTTATAATATAAGAATATGCTAATACGTACCATCATCAGGTAGAACCAGAGGTCATGCTTGTAAACTAAGGAAGACCTGGTGCCAAAATGATAGTAGAAGGCTCTGTATAAATGAGAATGAATTACAAGAGTAGGTACATAGTATGTGCTTGTGCTACATCCATTGGAAATTTAAAAATCTTAGAAAGATTAAGGGCTGAAGATGGGATACCATGAGCTTAACCTTGCTCCGATAGCTACAAATACAGGTGGGCCCCATTTATACAGTTAGGTTCTGAGCTACTGCTGTAAAGCGAAAAATCACTGTAAAGTGAAACACAGCCATTTTTCACTTTCAGATGCATATAAAAGCCTGATAACATGTTTGCACTAAGTGAGCAATATAGCCAGGCTTAAAAAATTCATATACAGTACACACATTACTTACCTTTAAATATTTTCGTCTTTAGCTTATAGTGAGTGGGGAATATACATACGTATTTATTGTAGGAAGTCTGAATAAATGAATAAAGGGTATATAATTGAAAACCACTGTAAAGTGGGGCTTGCCTGTACTGTAGTTACAGTAATTAAAAATAGGTACAGTGGTACCTCGAGTTACGATATTTTTTCGTTCGAGAATGCTGTTCAAGTGCCATTACCAAACGAATTTATCCCCATAAGGAATAATGTAAAATAGACTAGTCCTTTTACACCCCCAAAAATATACTTACAAAAGCATTTAAAAAAATAAACTTACATAAAAGGGCAATTTTTGGGGACCATCGTAACTCGAGGTACCACTGTACTTACATCTGGATTAGGTAGTAGGTTGGTAGACAGCAACCACCCAGGGAGGTACTACTGTCCTGCCAAGTGAGTGTAAAATGGAAATCTGTAATTGTTTTACATGATGGTAGGATTGCTGGTGTCTTTTCGTCTGTCTCATAAACATGCAAGATTTCAAGTACGTTTTGCTACTTCTGCTTACACTTAGGTCACACTACACATACATGTACAAGCAGATATATACACACCCCTCTGGGTTTTCTTTTATTTTCTTACCAGTTCTTGTTTATTTCCTCTTATCTCCATGGGGAAGTGGAACAGAATCCTTCCTCCCGTAAGCCGTGTGTGTCGTAGGAGGTGACTGAAAGCCAGGAGCAAGGGGCTGGTTACCCCTTCTCCTGTATACATAGCTAAATGTAAAAAGAGAAACTTTCGTTTTTCTTTTTAGGTCACCTTGCCTCGGTGGGATATATCCAGTTCATTAAAAAAAAAACTTGCATCTGGGAAAAGAAAATACCCATAGATGGATGCATGGATGAAATTGAAAATTACAAATACGTAGTTCAAGTAAGGCAAGAATGAATAATAGAGCAATAAGAGAAAAATGTATGGGTAACTTTGAAAAATGAAATAAAATAGAAGCAATGCAAGGTTCAGCACAAATATAGATTAGCAAGAAATAATGAGGCCTGGTCACAGACTTGGCCGCAGGGGCGTTGACCCCCGAAACCCTCTCCAGGTAATACTGATATGAAGAAGAAAAAAGGCTTTCCTGAAATGCTCTGCATAAAGTATGTCAATACTTAATGTCAACCATTCCTGAATCAGTTGTAAATTGTACTTTGTAAGAATAATGTTTATCATTTATCATATATAAAAGAAATAGAGGCCAGATAGTTATGCAAGAATAACAAAACAGGATATATATAATTAGAATAGCAGGTGCACCTAAATAAGAACATCACTGATAAGTTAACAAAAGCTTTGAAAAGGAGATAAAAGGGCTAGAAGAATACTTCCTTTTAAAGTATTAACCTCAAGCAGTGGGGTAAATTTCCATTGGGATTTTTTTTTTTACCAGGATGTACATTTGACCAACCATACATCTCAACTTGCTCAGGAACAAACCCAGGTTTTTCATTTGTGAGCTGAAGATGCTATGAGCCATCTTCAAAAAATCAAAGATAGTCAGGTCACAAACTTTGTGCTTAAAGTTTTGAACCTTCTGTTTTTTTATTTGATGCTGGTGAAGGGCTTTCGATAAAAAAAAAATGGAGGTATCCTCCCTTTTCTTGGCTCAAATTTGATTGCCTTCCATACCTTCAGGCACTGTATGACTTCTTTGTGTTCTTTTTTTTTTGGCTTTCTATTATAATGTATTCTCTTCTCAGTTTTTATGCAAAGCTATTTACGAATGTGTACACTGTCCTTCATAGGTTGGTGGATGCCCGTTGTGTGGTGAGCCCAGAGGCTGGTGACCTCAGCAACCCTCCAAAGAAGTTCAGGGGTAAGTTGCCAATCTTGAATATACAGTATATTCAGCTTCATAGTTTTAAGTTACATTGAAAGGAAGAACTTTATAAGAAGGGACATTAATCAGTTGCCATGGGTAACGAATCAGGTAATAGGATATTAACAGGAAAGTCATTTATTTATATAACAGGAGGACCCCCCTTATACATACAGCAGGTTAGGTTCCAGGCTGCTTCTGTAAAGTGAATCATAGCCTTTTTTCACTTTCAGATGCATATTAAAGCCTGTTAACATGATACACTATCATATATTAAGTGAGGAATATAGTTAGGCCTAAAAAACAAAAATGCATATACAATACACATATTACTTAAAATATTTTTGTCCTTACCTTATAGTGAGTGGTGAATATATTTATTGTAGGAAGTCTGAATAAATGAAGAATGGTTGTAATTGAAAGCCACTGTTTTAGCAAAATGCTGTAAAGCGGGGCCTGCCTGAATATAGGAAATGTTATCTATTGCGATAGTTTTACAAAATATAGGTAATTATACATTAATTGGCAAGGGATTGTGTTTAGCTCAAGGTGTTGGTATTAACTAAGATTTCATTTTGTTTGTCAGATTGCTTGTTCAGCATCTGCCCCAGCAACCGGTATTCAGCCCAGAAACAGTTCTGGAAAGCAGCAAAACAGAGTGGTACCTCGAGTACTGATCCCAGTTTGTTGAGCCGCCTCCATGTGAGTATCCATTTTACCCCCCCTTTCCCATATTTCACATGTACAGTACTTTCACATTTTTCCTCTTAACTATTGTTTGTTGCAATGCTAATCCTTCTCATTTTTAATTTTTTTTGACTGTCCTTCATGTGATGTGTAATTTTTTCTGATTTTGTCATGATAATGACCTTCACTTTGGATACAGTTTATGTATCTTCTTATGTCAGAATTGTCCAAGAAAAACAAAGAAAAGGGATGGCATAATGTGTTTACTCAATTTCCAGTACCTTAAAAGCAATACCAGGTACTGCACACTAACTGCACCTTTCAAGGCAGGTGAAATTGCTGACCTAGAAAATGTGCAGAGAACTTTCACGGCACGCATAACTGCGACAAACCACCTCAATTACTGGGAACGCTTGAAGTTCCTAAACCTGTACTCCCTAGAACGCAGGCGGGAGAGATACATTATTATATACACGTGGAAAATTCTCAAGGGATTAGTACCAAACTTGCACACGAGTGTCACTCCCTCCGAAAGCAAAAGACTCGGCAGGTGATGTAACATTCCCCCAATGAAGAGCAGGGGTGCCACTAGCACGTTGAGAGACAACACAATAAGTGTCAGGGGCCCAAGACTGTTCAACTGCCTCCCAGCATACATCAGGGGGAATACCAACAAACCCCTGGGTGTCTTCAAGCAGGCAATGGACAGGCACCTAAAGTCGGTACCTGACCAGCCAGGCTGTGGTTTGTACGTTGGACTGCGTGCGGCCAGCAGTAACATCCTGGTTGATCAGGCTCTGATCCAACATGAGGCCTGGTCACAGACCGGGCCGCAGGGGCGTTGACCCCTGGAACTCTCTCCAGGTATACAGTGGAACCCCGGATTTTGTACTTAATCCATTCCAGAAGGTCAGTCTAAATCCGAAACATACGAAAACCGAAGTAATATTTCCCATAAGAAATAATGTAAATACAATTAATCCGTTCCAGACACCCAAAAATATTAACAAAAAATACATTTTTTAAAGAATAACTATAGATTTACATACAGAAAACAATGAGAAATAAAAATAAAGCACAAATGAAATGGATAAATGAACATTTAAATCACTATTACATACCTTTATTGAAGACTCTTTTTGGCGTATGGAAGAAGGTGAGGAGGGGAGAGAGAGGAGAGCTTATTGTTTGGAAGGGGAATCCCCCTCCATAAAGGCTTCAGGTATTAAAGCCCTATTCGGGGTTATACTTCCCTTCTTTGTCTTTTACTGGCACTGGACCCCTGTCCACCTAAAAATTGGACCAGAGAGCTCTGTTTCTGGCGTGTCTTTAAGATTTTCCAAGGTATTGTCACTGAACATGTTGCAGATACGGCTTGTATCAGCTTGGTCAGGGTGATATTTTTTCCACAAAAGTTTGCACCTCATTCCACTTTGCACAAATGTCCTTAACCCTTTCAGGGTTATTGACGTACTAGTACGGCTTACGCCCTGGGGTTATTGACGTACTAATACGCCTAAATTCTAGCGCCCTCAAATCAAGCAGAAACAGGCTGTTAGGCCTAGATGTGATAGAATGGGTCTGTGCGGTCAGTGTGCGCAGTATAAAAAAATTCCTGCACCACACAGTGCATAATGAGGAAAATAAAACTCTGACCGTGTTTTTGGTTTAAAACAGCGACTTTGCAGTCTATTTTCGTATGGTATTTATTGATGTATTCTCGTTTTCTTGGTCTCATTTGATAGATTGGAAGATATATTACAGAAATAGAGATGATTTTGATTGGTTTGACAACGACAAGTACCTTGAAATTGAGCTCAAAGTAGTGAAAATGTTCGATTTTTGACGATGTTCAGGAGTAAACAAATCACACCATGCATCCAATACACATCAACTGGCGAGTCTAATATTCATGCACAAGTGCTATAATATTATTTATACCATTTTACAATGATGCAGTTGTATACATTACAGTAAATCTTCTATTTGTTTGCGAGAATAAAAATTCAAAATGAAAAGCAAAAGTAATGTAAGAGGGGCCTGGAAACGTGACTGATGAACAGAGAAGACGTTATTTTAGTGCCAGGAATGTCTGCCTTGTTTATTCTGGACCCTATTTTGAAATTGGCATCGTTTGAAATTTGTGTGAAATTGGCCAAATTGCCATTTTCTGACCACTATTTTGGGTAGTTGTAATAGGTAAATAGGCGGTTTCTTGTATTCAATCGATAGAAGAAATGGAGTTCTAGCGAAATAGCTCTAATTTTAGTTGTCTGAAACATTGGAAGTTGCCGAAAATAGGGCTCAAAGTGGGCGAAATCGCCGATGCGTAAGTGTCATGGCTGCCGCTAACTTCGCGAAAGCATAATTCCGTTAGTTTTCGATTAAATTTCATAATTTTTGTGGCGTTATGATCGGAAAAAGATTCTCTATCATTTCATAAGAAAAAATAATTTTTTTATTTTTTTTAAATTCTTGGACCCTGAGAACGAGTTTCGGAGACCCCCCTTGGACCCTGAAAGGGTTAATCACTGAATAAGGCACCTTCTCCCCTATTGTGTTTCTCACCTTCTTTACCAAAGGGCTGGCACTAGGAACTTCCTTTGGGCCCATGGTGGCTTATTTTGCACTCGCACTCAATAGTTAAGCACAAAAACAATGGATTACGAAATTTTTCGGATGAATGCGTGAAGTAATGCTCACTTGACCAGTCCAGTGACAGAGCCAGACTGAGACATGTACACATGAGTGGCGGTGTCCCGGGCGGGCGGATGCGTCTGATACATACGATTTCCAGGTGGAGGTACGAAATCTGGACCAAAATTTTGCCCCAAAAAGTGGTCTAAATCCGAAATGTACGATATTTGGTGCGTACGAAATCCGGAGTTCCACTGTATTCTATGCAGTTCTAGATAATAGTGTACAGGTGTAAGTTAAATACTGTACAGTAATACAGTGGACCCCCGGTGTTCGTCCTGCTCCAAACTCGCCCTTTTATGTAAGTGTATTTTTTTAAATGCTATTGTAAGTGTATTTTTGGGGGTCTAAAAGGACTAGTCTACTTTACATTATTCCTTATGGGAATAAATTCGTTTGGTAAGGGCACTTGAACAGCATTCTGGAACGAAAAAATAACGAAAACCGGGGGTCCACTGTACTTGTACATGTATACATATCTAGCTTTATCTCATTGGAGAAGTGGAACAGATTCTTCCTCCTTAAGCCATGCATGTCATAAGAGGCAACTAAAATGCCTGGAGCAAGGGGCTAGTAACCCCTTCTGTATACATTACTAAATTTAAAAGAGAAGCTTTCATTTTTCTTTTTAGGTCACCCTGCCATGGTGGGATATGGCCGGTTTGTTGAAAAAAAAAATCTAGCTTCATATTTATTCAACTACAAATGTCAACATCATGGAACTTTCTCATAACAGCATGAACAGTGTTAATGTGGCAAGTTCATAAGCTCTCCCTTACTAAACATGAGTGGACAGTTTCATTTGTGCTAAAACTGCATTAATACAGTGATGATAGAAGTCAAAATCCCAAGGGTATAGCCATAGGTGCTATGGCTATACCCAGGCTTAAAGCAAGGATTCTCAGTGTCATCTGTAGTTTTTTGTTTACCCACTTCCATCACTGAAGTTATTCTTCCCTCTGACCCCTCTCTTTGCTCATGCTTCTGCTCTATCATCCTCTCCTGCACTCTCATCCTCTCCTGTTCTTTCATCCTCTCTACTGCTCCTACTCTCTAATAATAATAATTAATAATAATAATGATGTCACCGTGGTTGTTCAGTATATTTATAGATGGGGTTGTAAGAGAAGTGAATGCGAGGGTCTTGGCAAGAGGTGTGGAATTAAAAGATAAAGAATCAAATACAAAGTGGGAGTTGTCACAGTTGCTTTTTGCTGATGACACTGTGCTTTTGGGAGATTCTGAAGAGAAGTTGCAGAGGTTGGTGGATGAATTTGGTAGGGTGTGTAAAAGAAGAAAATTGAAGGTGAATATAGGAAAGAGTAAGGTGATGAGGATAACAAAAAGATTAGGTGACGAAAGATTGGATATCAGATTGGAGGGAGAGAGTATGGAGGAGGTGAATGTATTCAGATATTTGGGAGTGGACATGTCAGCAGATGGGTCTATGAAGGATGAGGTGAATCATAGAATTGATGAGGGGAAAAGGGTGAGTGGAGCACTTCAGAGTCTGTGGAGACAAAGAACTTTGTCCATGGAAGCAAAGAGGGGAATGTATGAGAGTATAGTTATACCAACACTCTTATATGGGTGTGAAGCATGGGTGATGAATGTTGCATCGAGGAGAAGGCTGGAGGCAGTGGAGATGTCATGTCTGAGGTCAATGTGTGGTGTGAATATAATGCAGAGAATTCGGAGTTTGGAAATTAGGAGGAGGTGCGGGATTGCCAAAACTATTATCCAGAGAGCTGAGGAGGGGTTGTTGAGGTGGTTCGGACATGTAGAGAGAATGGAACGAGACATAATGACTTCAAGAGTGTATAAATCTGTAGTGGAGGGAAGGCGGGGTAGGGGTCGGCCTAGGAAAGGCTGGAGGGAGGGGGTAAAGGAGGTTTTGTGTGCGAGGGGCTTGGACTTCCAGCAAGCATGTGTGAGCGTATTTGATAGGAGTGAATGGAGACAAATGGTTTTTAATACTTGACGTGTTGTTGGAGTGTGAGCAAAGTAACATTTATGAAGGGATTCAGGGAAACCGGCAGGCCGGACTTAAGTCCTGGAGATGGGAAGTACAGTGTCTGCACTCTGAAGGAGGGGTGTTAATGTTGCAGTTTTATAACTGTAGTGTAAAGCACCCCTCTGGCAAGAGAGTGATGGAGTGAATGATGATGAAAGTTTTTCTTTTTTGGGCCACCCTGCCTTGGTGGGAATTGGCCGATGTGTTAATAATAATAATAATAATAATAACAACAGTTACTTTTTGCTGATGATACTGTGCTTATGGGAGATTCTAAAGAAAAGTTGCAAAGGTTAGTGGACGAGTTTGGGAGGGTGTGTAAAGGTAGAAAGTTGAAAGTGAACATAGACAAAAGTAAGGTGATGAGGGTATCAAATGATTTAAATAAAGAAAAATTGGATATCACATTGGAGAGAGGGAGTGTGGAAGAAGTGAATGTTTTCAGATATTTGGGAGTTGACTTGTCAGCGGATGGGTTTATGAAGGATGAGGTTAACCATAGAATTGATGAAGGAAAAAAGGCGAGTGGTGCACTGAGGTATCTGTGGAGACAAAAAATGTTATCCATGGAGGCAAAGAAGGGAATGTATGAAAGTACATATAGTGGTACCAAGTATAGTGGTATGGAGCTTGGGATGTAAATGCTGTAGCGAGGAGGTGGCTGGAGGCAGTGGAGATATCCTGTCTAAGGGCAATGTGTGGTGTAAATATTATGCAGAGAATTCGGAGTATATAAATTTGGAGAAGGTGTGGAGTTACTAAAAGTATTAGTCAGAGGGCTGAAAAGGGGTTGTTGAGGTTGTTTGGTCATTTAGAGAGAATGGATGAAAGTAGAATGATTTGGAGAGCGTATAAATGGTTTTTGGGACTTGACGAGCTGTTGGAGTGTGAGCAGGGTAATATTTAATGAAAGGATTCAGGGAAACCGGTTAGCCGGACTTGAGTCCTGGAAATGGGAAGTACAATGCCTGTACTTTAAAGGAGGGGTTTGGGATATTGGCAGTTTGGAGGGATTATGTTTTATGTATTATATATATCTTTATACAGTGGACCCCCGAGTAGCGAACAAAATTCATTCCAGAAGCCTGCTCAAGTGTCATTACCGAACAAATTTACTCCCTTAAGAAATATTGTCAAGTAGGTTAGTCCATTTCAGACCCCCAAAAATACACTTACAAAAGCACTTACAATTTTATACAGTGGACCCCCACCTAACGAGCAAAATTCATTCCAGAAGCCTGCTCAAGTGCCATTACCGAACGAATTTACTTCAAGAAATAATGTCATGTAGGTTAGTCTATTTCAGACCCCCAAAAATACACTTCCACAAGCACTTACAATATTATACTTACATAATTGTACGATTTCTGGGGTGTTCGTTACTCGGGGGTCCATTGTATATGCTTCTAAACTGTTGTATCTGAGCGCCTCTGCAAAGACAGTGATATGTATGAGTGATGTGAAAGTGTTGAATGATGATGAAAGTATTTTCTTTTTGGGGATTTTCTTTCTTTTTGGGTCACCCTGCCTCGGTGGGAGATGGTCGATTTGTTGAAAAAAAAAAAATAATAATAATATATTTATTTCTACAAGTACATGTACAAGGTATACAGGCCTAGCTGACATCAATGACATACAGTGGACCCCCGGTTTACGTACTGCTCCAAACTCGAACAATTATGTAAGTGTATTTTTGTAAGTGCTTTAGTAAGTGTATTTTTGGGGGTCTAAAAGGACTAATCTAATTTACATTATTCCTTATGGGAACAAATTTGTTTGATAACGGTACTTGAACAGCATTCTGGAACGAATTAATAACATAAACCGGGGGTCTACTGTACTACTACAGTGGACCCCCGAGTAACGAGCACCCCGGAAATCGTACAATTATGTAAGTATAATATTGTAAGTACTTTTGTAAGTGTATTTTTGGGGGTCTGAAATGGACTAACCTACTTGACATTATTTCTTAAGGAAGTAAATTCGTTCGGTTATGGCACTTGAGCAGGCTTCTGGAATGAATTTTGCTCGTTACTCGGGGGTCCACTGTATATAGAAAGCCGCTTGTTATGCAGAGCATTTCGGGCAGATTAGGTCAGTTTTGTCTCAGGATGTGACCCACACTAGTCAACTAACTCCCAGCTACCCATTTTACTGATGGGGAACATAGACAACTGGTGTAAAGAAACACGCCCAATGTTTCTATTCTCGCCAGGAATCGAACCCGGACCCTCTCCGTGTGAAGCAAGAGCTTTAGCCATCAAGCCACGGGGCCTGGCTCTCTCATTCTCTCTTGCTCCTACTCTCTCATTCTCTCTTGCTCCTACTCTCTCATTCTCTCTTGCTCCTGCTCTCTCATTCTCTCTCGCTCCTGCTCTCTCATTCTCCTGCTCTCTCATTCTCCTGCTCTCTCATTCTCTCTCTTGCTCCTGCTCTCTCATTCTCTCTTGCTCCTGCTCTCTCATTCTCTCTCTTGCTCCTGCTCTCTCATTCTCTCTCATGCTCCTGCTCTCTCATTCTCTCGTGTTTCTGCTCTCTCATTCTCTCTCGTGCTCCTGCTCTCTCATTCTCTCTCTTGATCCTGCTCTCTCATTCTCTCTCTTGCTCCTGCTCCCTCATTCTCTCTTGTTCCTGCTCTCTCATTCTCTCTCTTGCTCCTGCTCATTCTCTCTCTTGCTCCTACTCTCTCATTCTTTTTCTTGCTCCTGCTCTCTCATTCTCTCTACTGCTCCTGCTCTCTCATCTTCTCTCCTGCCCCTCATCCCCTCTTCTCTCCTGTCCCTCATTCTCTCTTGTCGCTTGCCCCCTCATTTCCTCCTCTGTCTGTCTGTCTCTCTCTGCACAATAGTTTTACAGGGTTGGGTTAAGGGTTCCTACATTTATTTACAAGCTAAGAGCTGTCTTACATGAATGGTATACAATACATGAATGGTATACAATACATGAATGGTATACAATACATGAATGGTATACAATACATGAATGGTATACAATACATGAATGGTATACAATACATGAATGGTATACAATACATGAATGGTATACAATACATGAATGGTATACAATACATGAATGGTATACAATACATGAATGGTATACAATACATGAATGGTATACAATACCGACAAGATGAAGAATTAGACATATGTGCAACATCTGTGTATATTTGTAGACGTTTCGCCATCCAGTGGCTTAATACATTTTCGAGGACATAATGGGAACATTGTAAAAAACTATATAAGACTTATTAATGCTGATCTTCATGCCTGTGCTTCATGTTTTTAAGACTATTGTGTTCTTCACCAACTCCAGGGCTGAAGGACTGATTGCCTCGTCTTTTGTATATAATTCTACAGTCTTCCCATTATGTCCTTGAATTTGTTATGGTAAAGCCACTGGATGGTGAAACGTCTACAAACAAAGACGCCCAAATGCTGTCTAATTCTTCATATAAGAGCTGTTACCTACCTTAGCTCATTTGAAAGCCTTTTTATTATTATGAGACATACAAATATTGAATATAATGAGGTTGGAGCCATCTGTGGGACAGTGATTTCGTTTGGTCAGCTGATTTTATTTCATGCTGTGAGAGTCATTCTAGGAATGAATCATCTCAGATGAAGTGTTGGTCTTGAGAAAGGTACAACCAGAGTATAGTTACTGTTCACTACCATCTTGTTGTGTAGAAGCTCTTTTCTTGCTGACCACGAAGTTAAGCCAAGTGTGGTACCTTAACAACATTGGCTTTGTACATAACAGTAAGGCCACCCACATCCCTCCAGTGTTGAATGCTCTGCTGAAATGACAGATCTGTCCAGGTGAGAGATGAGTCATCTGCTCTATTTTTTTTATTCTGTCAAGAAGTCGTAGGTGAAACGGGGAGCATGCAATCCAAGGAAGTGGAGTATACTAAAAATGTGAGCACACTTGTACCTCATACAGAGTCATGCAGCCTCTATCGTTGAGCAGGTATGAGATACGTCTAAGTGCTGTAAGTTTTCTGGATGTTTTGTTCGCAATATTTACTACGTGGTTCTTCATAGTCAATTTGGAATCAGATTCCTTCCCAAGGTATCAACCTCATCCCTGGGTTCCAAAGCTCTCCCATTCATTCTTACCACTGCTCTAACATTACCATCATGGTGCCTAGAGACCATCATCATTTGTGTTTTGTCAGAAATAAATGTAATCTGCCATTGGACCTGGGAGTGGTAATGTCTTGAGGATCTCACTTTCAAAGATCACAACAGTGCCACGATCACAACTGCAAAGAAAATGATAGGATGGATAATGAGAACGTTCAAAAGAAGAGATGCCAAGCCAATGATGATCCTTTTCAAATCACATGTTCTCTCTAGGCTGGAATACTGCTGTACATTAACATCTCCGTTCAAAGCAGGTGAAATTGCAGACCTAGGTAGTGTACAGAGAACCTTTACTGTACGTATAAGTTTCATCAAGAACCTCAACTACTGGGAACGCTTGGAAGCACTTGACTTGTACTCACCGGAATGCAGGCGAGAGAGATATATCATAATCTACACTTGGAAAATCCTAGAAGGACTGGTCCCAAATCTGCAAACAGAAATCACTCCCCACAAAAGTAAAAGACTGGGCAGGCGGTGCAAAATACCCCCAGTGAAAAGTAAGGGCGCCATTGGTACACTAAGAGAAAACACAATAAGTGTCCGAGGCCCAAGACTGTTCAACAGCCTCCCTCCATGCATAAGGGGAATTACTAATAGGCCCCTGACTGCCTTCAAGAGAGAGCTGGACAGATACTTAAAGTTGGTGCCGGATCAGCCAGGTTGTGGTTCGTATGTTGGACTACGTGCGGCCAGCAGTAACAGCCTGGTTGATCAGGCCCTGATCCACCGGGAGGCTTGGTCGTGGACCAGGCCGCGGGGGCGTTAATCCCCGGAATACCCTTCAGGTACCTCTTTCTCTCCCCCTCTCTATACCTCTTTCTCTCCCCCTCTCTATACCTCTTTCTCTTCACCTCTCTATACCTCTTTCTCTCCCCCTCTCTATACCTCTTTCTCTCCCCCTCTCTATACCTCTTTTCTCCCCCTCTATACCTCTTTCTCTCCCCTCTATACCTCTTTCTCTCCCCTCTCTATACCTCTTTCTCTCCCCTCTATACCTCTTTCTCTCCCCTCTCTATACCTCTTTCTCCCCCTCTCTATACCTCTTTCTCTCCCCCTCTCTATACCTCTTTCTCTCCCCTCTCTATACCTCTTTCTCCCCCCTCTCTATACCTCTTTCTCTCCCCCTCTCTATACCTCTTTCTCTCCCCCTCTATACCTCTTTCTCTCCCCCTCTATACCTCTTTCTCTCCCCCTCTCTATACCTCTTTCTCTCCCCCTCTCTATACCTCTTTCTCTCCCCTTCTCTATACCTCTTTCTCTCCCCCTCTCTATACCTCTTTCTCTCCCTCTCCCTCTTTCCCCTTCTTCCTCCTTCCTCCTCTTCTTCCTCTTCTTCTTCCTTCCTCCTCTTCTCCTTCCTCTGCTTCTTCCTTCCTCTTCTTCTCCTTCCTCTGCTTCTAGGACCTTGGGTGGCTTTAAAAAGAGATTGGACAAATATATGAGTGGGAGGGGCTGGGTTTGATTAGTGTCATGAGTACAGGAGTAAATTCTTAGGTAGTGGTGGTTTTGATAAGGACCTGCCTTGTATGGGCCAGTAGGCCTTCTGCAGTGTTCCTCCATTCTTATGTTCTTATGTTCTTCCTTCCTCTTCTTCTCCTTCCTTCTTCATTTTCTCCTGCTATTTCTCTTTATCTTTTTTCTGTTCCTTCTCCCCTTCCTCTTCTCCTTCCTTCTTCATTTTCTCCTGCTATTTCTCTTTATCTTTTTTCTGTTCCTTCTCCCCTTCCTTTTTTTGATGCTTTCCCTTTCCTGAACCTTCTCCCCGCCTTTCTGTCTCCTGTTCGTTCTCCCCCATCTTCCTGTCTCTTGTTCCTTCACTCCATGTTCCTCACTCTATTACCTTCTCTCCTCCTCACAGTTAAACATTGTGATGCGTGGAAGCTAATAATTACACCAATACTACATTCACTGTGTCATCTTCAGGTCTTACAAAGAAATGATACAGTTTGGGCATATTTGACGTGTTTGGCTGTACATTTAGCTTTAAGGTTGTCTTCAATGTTTAAGCTTTTTCCTTGTTGTTGTTTGTCATTGCTGCTAGTTGTGTCCTTGTGTTGCTCTCACGCCTTTATTACCCCTGATGTTTTTTGAAGAATTCTTTTCATTACTGTATTTTATTCAGAGGGAAGTAGTCAGTCTCCCAGGGGTGATACAGCTCCTTGTGAATTAGAAAAAATCATGTTTGACCCAAGGAAAGAGAGAGTAGCTACAGTTCCTTTGATCAGGTGTCCTTGAACATCAAGGCACTTCTCCCTTGAATAGAGAATTCTTTAAGAGTTAGCTTTGATGTGCAAGTTTAACGAGTACTCATTTACTGTTTGGTTTTATTCTTGTTTTCTCTCTGTAATCTAACGTACCCTTCAAAAAGGATGTCTTGATGCAGGTGATGGGCTTTTGATTCAATGAATTGGAACAACCATTTTTTTGTATAAAACCTGATTACCTCCCATTCCACAGGTGCAGTATGACCATATACTATACTGATATAAGCTTCTGCTGCTTGCATGGTATTTGTGGTCATCACTTGCATTAAATTTCTGGTACATACGTAAATAAGTTCATTAGGTGTGTGTGTGTGATCATTGTCTCACTAACTTTCTTGGGATGTTCCCTTTCATTCACAATTATATTTTTAATTTCTTTTCTGTAGTTTCTTTACATTCTGTATATCCAGCAGTTCTGTTCATTGTACATTTATTTCTCTGCTCTCTAGTTTGAAGCCTCGTAATATTGCTTTAAATTTCTAAATTTTTGTTTATCACGAGTTGGATATTGTTATTGTTTACCAGTTTTTCTCAACCTCGCATGAGTGTACAGTATATTGGTCTAATAAATGTTGAAGGTAAACCACCTACTCTTGTGAAGTTTCTGGACGTATATGACCAGAGGCGGTAAATGTAGATGATGCTCTTGATGTGTGCTTAAAAAACATTAAAAAGCATACGCATGAGTATGAGGTAAACTGACCTCAGAGACTCCATTAACCCACACTGAATCCAGACTGATATTTTTAAGGGTTATGACACGTATCAACTCGTGATTTTATTGCAAAGAACAGGAGCTATAAATTAGCACTAGTTTCAGCCTCAGTGTTTAAAAAAATATATAAGCAAATTGCTAAAGCAAAGTCAATATTATAGAAAAAAAAAACTTCAAGCGGAGCAGTCATCTGCAATTGCGCAGCGGGCAGCCTATGTCCTTGTCATAGATGGATGTGTCAAAGAGCAGTGTAAAAGACCTAGCTGCAAATTTTCTGAAATACTATTACCAGCAAAATTAAAGAGCATCAGGGTGACGTAATCTCTGATTGCTACCATGAGTACAGAATATTAAAAGGTATTACTAGATATGATCGTGCAACTCAGCTTTCAAGGAGCATCAGATGCATTGGAACTCAGCTCTTCTAGATCAACAGGTTGTGCTGTCACAAAAACAAAAACAAACAAAGATAAAGTTGATTGATATGCCATGTGATGAACACAATACAGTGGCGAAGTCAGACAGAGCTAGCAGTGTGGTGCTTGCTGGAAGATCGTATGTATCCATTGAGATATGTAGTAGGTTAGTTATCCAAAGGCATGACTTGACCATTCATGAGGAAGTTGATGTAACAATAATTTCTCAGCAAGTGGTAACATGGGCAACTCTCAGATGTCAGAGTATCAGAGTTATCAATAATACTGATGTCTGGTTCGAGAGACAGCTGCCACAATAGATTTCATGGAACCACAAGTGAAGAACATTCGTCAGTGAACATAATGTCTTTAGTATTCATGGATGATAGGCAACCACCTTGATAGCCTTCTTGGATTTCTTAAAATTGACAATGGTGAAAGAGTGGCACCTGCTGGATTACTAGTCTAGACACCTCAGAGGTTCAGTATCAGCTAACAACAATATTATGCACCATAAAATTTCAGGTTCATCCATCCTTACACTAAACCAAAGCCTTATGAAATAAAAATTAAAATCTTTATTTCACTTCAAACATACACGGAAGGTACAGTGGATGAGTGTTTAGTTTATTTGCTTACAGTTTAGATACAATTCTGATAAAATTGCAATTATATTTTAAAAATACGTATATATACAGAGCATTTCGGGCAAACTTAATTCTAAAACTTACAAACTGTTATATTTAATTTTAGCTCTAACACAAAAGTTTATGCATAGTATAACAGAATACCTTTGATGATTTCCGAAAGTCTAATAAATAATTCATTCTAATCATGGTAAAATAACAAATAAAATTTCCACTAAAGAGTTTTCATTGATAGAGGGAGGCAGCTAATACTGAATAGAGAGGCCGTGAAGATGGTCACATAAATAGTGGTTGTGGTTGTTGGGTTACACTTGGCCAGCTTCACCTGCATAGTCTCGTGTTGCTCTGGGTTGACTCAAAACCACTCCGGCTACACCCCCTCCCTTCGCTCAGCAGGCACCACCAGTGGGAAGGAGGGAGCTGGGGGAGGTAGATGAGAGGGCTGGGCACCGAAGAGTAGAATGGTTAGAATAGGATCTCTTTATAGTCACCATAATTAGGTATGCCTACAGTGTGTGGTTACCCTGTTCTGTATGAGTTTATGGAACGCTAAACTTGTGTGGTTAATTCAGTACAAGAAACGGTAGAAACTCAGTCTTCCGTTCTCTAGGTGAGTTACATGTTGGCGATACAAGCTAATTGTGGTTTCTTGTCATATTCTGACACAGGATGTATGCATGGGCCAATCAATGAAATATGTCAGTCTGATCTGTGAGACTATGAGGGTGATGAGGATATCGTCAAATATTTATTTCTCATTGGATCTAGTAGCAATGGGAGCTTTAAAAAATTTCCTTCCAGCAGGGCAAAAACTAATTATTGTGAAGATGGTCTAGACCAGAACTTGTTCACATAGGTTGATGTAAAATGTAAATCACATGCATTCATTATAACGTGAAAATCAAAGGTGGGTGAGTAACTTATTCTTTTTGTCTCTCTCCTTCACTTGGATACGTTTCGGTCTTGGGGCTTTGGTCTCAGGACCGAAATGTATCCCCCCCACTCTTCCCATACCTACTCCATACCCTCCCCATCTTTCTTCCTTTCCTTCTTTATTAAAGCTATGGTCAAAGAAGGGATCACTGTATTTCAAGATGGCCTATTCCCTATGCTGGGGAGGGTCATTTATGAGCACATCATCACTGTCATTCACTTCTTGATACTCACTAGTTAATTGTAGCTATCAATATATTTTCGGGTATTTAATATTTCAAGTACACAGCAAGAAACACATTTTGCAGTATTTTCTTGTGTGTAGATTTTGAATGATTGAACGTGACTATTTCAGCTAAGATATGAGGTTAATTCATCATATTTTGGAATATTTTCTGGTCATTTCAAAGGTGGCTACGACAGGGAAAGGGACAGTAGAGAATGGTGGGGATGATAATTTAATAAATCAGAAGAAAAAAAAATCATAATACAGTGGCAGGAAAAAAGAATCACACCTAAGTTATAATTTGTAAAAGAAACTTTAGACGAAGTTTCAGCTCGTCCAGGACTATCATCAGGACGAGACGAAGTTTCAGCTCGTCCAGGACTATCATCAGGACGCGACGAAGTTTCAGCTCGTCCAGGACTATCATCAGGACGAGACGAAGTTTCAGCTCGTCCAGGACTATTATCAGGACGAGACGAGGTTTCAGCTCGTCCAGGACTATCATCAGGACGAGACGAAGTTTCAGCTCGTCCAGGACTATTATCAGGACGCGACGAAGTTTCAGCTCGTCCAGGACTATTATCAGGACGAGACGAAGTTTCAGCTCGTCTAGGACTATTATCAGGACGAGACGAAGTTTCAGCTCGTCCAGGACTATTATCAGGACGAGACGAAGTTTCAGCTCGTCCAGGACTATCATCAGGACGAGACGAAGTTTCAGCTCGTCCAGGACTATTATCAGGACGCGACGAAGTTTCAGCTCGTCCAGGACTATCATCAGGACGAGACGAAGTTTCAGCTCGTCCAGGACTATCATCAGGACGCGACGAAGTTTCAGCTCGTCCAGGACTATCATCAGGACGAGACGAAGTTTCAGCTCGTCCAGGACTATCATCAGGACGAGACGAAGTTTCAGCTCGTCCAGGACTATCATCAGGACGCGACGAAGTTTCAGCTCGTCCAGGACTATCATCAGGACGAGACGAAGTTTCAGCTCGTCCAGGACTATCATCAGGACGCGACGAAGTTTCAGCTCGTCCAGGACTATCATCAGGACGAGACGAAGTTTCAGCTCGTCCAGGACTATCATCAGGACGAGACGAAGTTTCAGCTCGTCCAGGACTATCATCAGGACGCGCGAAGTGTGAAAGTATTATAGACTGGTGTGTGTTAGTTGGTTACCATTTTCTCCTAGGCACATGTCGATTAGACATGTGTGTGTGTGTACTCAATTGTGGTTGCAGGGGTCGAGTCACAGTTCCTGGCCCCGCCTCTTCACTGGCCGTTACTAGGTCACTGTTCGTGCTCCATGAGCTTGTTATTACTAGCTGTCAAAGGCACGTATCGATAGACACTTGACCTCGCGCGCGCGCGTGTGTACTCGCCTATTTGTGGTTGCAGGGGTTGATTCACAGCTCCTGGCCCCCGCCTCTTCGCTGGTTGCAACTAGCTCCACTCTCTCCCTGCTCCATGAGCTTTGCCGTATCTCTTCTTAAAGCTATGTATGCATTCTGCCTCCACTACATCACTCTCCAGATTGTTACACTTCCTGGCAACTCTATGGCTGAAGAAATGCTTCCTAACATCCCTGTGACTCATCTGAGTTTTCAACTTCCAGTTTGTGTGTGGATCATGGAACGGTGAGGTATTTTGGAGTAACAACATTGGCAACTAGATGGTAAGGGGACACTATCTGCAGAGCAAACTTTCATTGGGCAATGGTTTTTCCTACGCAGGGACTTTATAAGGTTTCATTACTCGTCGATTTGTTTGTTGGGGTCGAGAATCAGCTCCTGGCCCCAGACTCAGCTCCTGAATTTGTATGAAACCTTGTCTTTAAATAAGTTTGTTCTACGTGTCCTCTTATAATAATTAAGTGTTTGGGAAAAGGAGGATACTTTGCAGGCATTTTCCTGAAGAAATAGAAGCATCTTAGTTGCTTGGATATTCGGATATGGAGTGATGTAGCACTTAGTTGTCACATCCTATGTAAAATGTCACATCCCATGCAAAAAAGCTACAGTATCTACTGGAATGTCACATACTGTGTAAGAAAGCTCCAGTGTCTGCTGGAATGTCACATACTGTGTAAGAAAGCTCCAGTATCTGCTGGAATGTCACATCCGGTGTAAGAAAGCTCCAGTATCTGCTGGAATGTCACATCCGGTGTAAGAAAGCTCCAGTATCTGCTGGAATGTCACATCCGGTGTAAGAAAGCTCCAGTATCTGCTGGAATGTCACATCCTATATAAAAAGCTCCAGTATCTGCTGGAATGTCACTGTGTAAGAAAGCTCCAGTGTCTGCTGGAATGTCACATACTGTGTCAGAAAGCTCCAGTATCTGCTGGAATGTTACATACTGTGTCAGAAAGATACAGTATCTGCTGGAATGGTACATACTGTGTCAGAAAGATCCAGTATCTGCTGGAATGTTACATACTGTGTAAGAAAGATCCAGTATCTGCTGGAATGTTACATACTGTGTAAGAAAGAACCAGTATCTGCTGGAATGTTACATACTGTATAAGAAAGATCCAGTATCTGCTGGAATGTTACATACTGTATAAGAAAGATCCAGTATCTGCTGGAATGTTACATACTGTGAAAGAAAGATCCAGTATCTGCTGGAATGTTACATACTGTATAAGAAAGATCCAGTATCTGCTGGAATGTCACATCCTATATAAAAAGCTCCAGTATCTGCTGGAATGTCACTGTGTAAGAAAGATCCAGTATCTGCTGGAATGTTACATACTGTATAAGAAAGATCCACTATCTGCTGGAATGTTACATACTGTGAAAGAAAGATCCAGTATCTGCTGGAATGTTACATACTGTGTAAGAAAGATCCAGTATCTGCTGGAATGTTACATACTGTATAAGAAAGATCCAGTATCTGCTGGAATGTTACATACTGTGTCAGAAAGATACAGTATCTGCTGGAATGTTACATACTGTGTAAGAAAGATCCAGTATCTGCTGGAATGTTACATACTGTGTAAGAAAGATCCAGTATCTGCTGGAATGTTACATACTGTGTAAGAAAGCTCCAGTATCTGCTGGAATGTCACATCCGGTGTAAGAAAGCTCCAGTATCTGCTGGAATGTTACATACTGTGTCAGAAAGCTCAAGTATCTGCTGGAATGTTACATACTGTGTCAGAAAGCTCCAGTATCTGCTGGAATGTTACATACTGTATAAGAAAGCTCCAGTATCTGCTGGAATGTCACATCCTGTATAAGAAAGATCCAGTATCTGCTGGAATGTCACATCCTGTATAAGAAAGATCCAGTATCTGCTGGAATGTTACTTACTGTGTAAGAAAGATCCAGTATCTGCTGGAATGTCACATCCTGTATAACAAAGATCCAGTATCTGCTGGAATGTTACATACTGTGTAAGAAAGATCCAGTATCTGCTGGAATGTTACATCCTGTATAACAAAGATCCAGAATCTGCTGGAATGTTACATACTGTGTAAGAAAGATCCAGTATCTGCTGGAATGTTACATCCTGTATAAGAGTGATCCAGTATCTGCTGGAATGTCACATACTGTGTAAGAAAGATCCACTATCTGCTGGAATGTTACATACTGTAAAAGAAAGATCCAGTATCTGCTGGAATGTTACATACTGTATAAGAAAGATCCAGTATCTGCTGGAATGTTACATACTGTATAAGAAAGATCCAGTTTCTGCTGGAATGTTACATACTGTGTAATAAAGATCCAGTATCTGCTGGAATGTTACATACTGTATAAGAAAGATCCACTATCTGCTGGAATGTTACATACTGTATAAGAAAGATCCACTATCTGCTGGAATGTTACATACTCTATAAGAAAGATCCACTATCTGCTGGAATGTTACATCTGGTGTAAGAAGGCTCCAGTATCTGCTGGAATGTTACATACTGTGTCAGAAAGCTCCAGTATCTGCTGGAATGTTACATACTGTGTCAGAAAGCTCCAGTATCTACTGGAATGTTACATACTGTATAAGAAAGCTCCAGTATCTGCTGGAATGTCACATCCTGTATAAGAAAGTTCCAGTATCTGCTGGAATGTCACATCCTGTATAAGAAAGATCCAGTATCTGCTGGAATGTTACTTACTGTGTAAGAAAGATCCAGTATCTGCTGGAATGTCACATCCTGTATAACAAAGATCCAGTATCTGCTGGAATGTTACATACTGTGTAAGAAAGATCCAGTATCTGCTGGAATGTTACATCCTGTATAACAAAGATCCAGTATCTGCTGGAATGTTACATACTGTGTAAGAAAGATCCAGTATCTGCTGGAATGTTACATCCTGTATAAGAGTGATCCAGTATCTGCTGGAATGTCACATACTGTGTAAGAAAGATCCACTATCTGCTGGAATGTTACATACTGTAAAAGAAAGATCCAGTATCTGCTGGAATGTTACATACTGTATAAGAAAGATCCAGTATCTGCTGGAATGTTACATACTGTATAAGAAAGATCCAGTATCTGCTGGAATGTTACATACTGTGTAAGAAAGATCCAGTATCTGCTGGAATGTTACATACTGTATAAGAAAGATCCACTATCTGCTGGAATTTTACATACTGTATAAGAAAGATCCACTATCTGCTGGAATGTTACATACTGTATAAGAAAGATCCACTATCTGCTGGAATGTTACATACTGTATAAGAAAGATCCAGTATCTGCTGGAATGTTACATACTGTGAAAGAAAGATTCAGTATCTGCTGGAATGTTACATACTGTGTAAGAAAGATCCAGTATCTGCTGGAAAGTCACTGTGTAAGAAAGCTCCAGTGTCTGCTGGAATGTCACATACTGTGTAAGAAAGATCCAGTATCTGCTGGAATGTTACATACTGTATAAGAAAGATCCAGTATCTGCTGGAATGTTACATACTGTGTAAGAAAGATCCAGTATCTGCTGGAATGTTACATACTGTGTAAGAAAGATCCAGTATCTGCTGGAATGTTACATACTGTGTAAGAAAGATCCAGTATCTGCTGGAATGTTACATACTGTATAAGAAAGATCCAGTATCTGCTGGAATGTTACATATTGTGTAAGAAAGATCCAGTATCTGCTGGAATGTTACATACTGTATAAGAAAGATCCAGTATCTGCTGGAATGTTACATACTGTATAAGAAAGATCCAGTATCTGCTGGAATGTTACATACTGTATAAGAAAGATCCAGTATCTGCTGGAATGTTACATCCGGTGTAAGAAAGCTCCAGTATCTGCTGGAATGTTACATCCGGTGTAAGAAAGATCCAGTATCTGCTGGAATGTTACATACTGTATAAGAAAGATCCAGTATCTGCTGGAATGTTACATACTGTGTAAGAAAGATCCAGTATCTGCTGGAATGTTACATACTTTGTAAGAAAGATCCAGTATCTGCTGGAATGTTACATCCGGTGTAAGAAAGATCCAGTATCTGCTGGAATGTTACATCCGGTGTAAGAAAGATCCAGTATCTGCTGGAATGTTACTTACTGTATAAGAAAGATCCAGTATCTGCTGGAATGTTACATACTGTATAAGAAAGATCCAGTATCTGCTGGAATGTTACATACTGTATAAGAAAGATCCAGTATCTGCTGGAATGTTACATACTGTATAAGAAAGATCCAGTATCTGCTGGAATGTTACATACTGTGTAAGAAAGATCCAGTATCTGCTGGAATGTTACATCCGGTGTAAGAAAGATCCAGTATCTGCTGGAATGTTACATCCGGTGTAAGAAAGATCCAGTATCTGCTGGAATGTTACATCCGGTGTAAGAAAGATCCAGTATCTGCTGGAATGTTACATCCGGTGTAAGAAAGATCCAGTATCTGCTGGAATGTTACATACTGTATAAGAAAGATCCAGTATCTGCTGGAATGTTACATACTGTATAAGAAAGATCCAGTATCTGCTGGAATGTTACATACTGTATAAGAAAGATCCAGTATCTGCTGGAATGTTACATACTGTGTAAGAAAGATCCAGTATCTGCTGGAATGTTACATACTGTATAAGAAAGATCCAGTATCTGCTGGAATGTTACATACTGTATAAGAAAGATCCAGTATCTGCTGGAATGTTACATACTGTATAAGAAAGATCCAGTATCTGCTGGAATGTTACATACTGTATAAGAAAGCTTCAGTATCTGCTGCAAGTATCCAAGTATTGAGTAAAAGATGTCTAACGATGTTAATTAAAAAATACTTCTCTGAAGAAATGGCCTGTTTTTTTCCCCCCTCCTCTCTCTTTTCCCCTTTCCTTTCTTTCCCTTCCCTTCCTTCTATACTTACACCTTTAGTCATACAACAATTTACTATAACTCCCGGGTTTAGCGTGTTTTTGTGAATATTATTTTGCTTGTGGAAGCCATGGATGGGGTTGGTTTGTGTCGTGACAGTCTGGAGGACAAGACTGAGAAGCCTTACATCACTCCCACCAGGTAAAACACTTAACCCACCGCATCATAACGTCCTATCCCTGTCTCATATATATATATATATAGTATATTATATATATATATATATATATATATATATATATATATATATATATATATATATATATATATATATATATATATATATATATATATATATATTCTCCATGGGGAAGTGGAACAGAATTCTTCCCCGTAAGCCATGCGTGTCGTAAGAGGCGACTAAAATGCCGGGAGCAAGCGGCTAGTAACCCTTCTCCTGTATATATTACAGTACTAAATGTAAAAGGAGAAACTTTCGTTTTTCCTTTTGGGCCACCCTGCCTCGGTGGGAAACGGCCGACGTGTTGAAAGAAAGAATATATATATATATATATATATATATATATATATATATATATATATATATATATATATATATATATATATATATATATATATATATATATATATATATATATATATATTTATATATTTTCGAACTCGCTTTTGTCCCCTTTGTCTTTATACAAAGAAACTATGTTTGCTCTCTCTCTCTCTCCTCTCTCTCTCTCTCTATATATATATATATATATATATATATATATATATATATATATATATATATATATATATATATATATATATATATATATATATATAGAGAGAGAGAGAGAAGCATGCATAGTTTCTTTGTATAAAGACAAAGGAAAAGCAGTTCGAAAATTATAGGGAATAAGTCTGTTGAGTATACCTGGTAAAGTGTATGGTAGAGTTTACAGTGAAACATATAGGTGAACAGTATTTAGATAAGGGTAAAGAGGTTTTTGTGGCATTTATGGATTTGGAAAAGGCTTATGATAGGGTGGATAGGGGGGCAATGTGGCAGATGTTGCAAATGTATGGAATAGGAGGTAGGTTACTGAAAGCAGTGAAGAGTTTTTACGAGGATAGTGAGGCTCAAGTTAGAGTATGTAGGAGAGAGGGAGATTATTTCCCAGTTAAAGTAGGCCTTAGACAAGCATGTGTAATGTCACCGTGGTTGTTCAATATATTTATGGATGGGGTTGTAAGAAAAGTGAATGCGCGAGTGTTAGCAAGAGGTGTGGGGTTAAAAGATAAAAAATCTAACACAAAGTGGGAGTTGTCACAGTTGCTCTTTGCTGATGACACTGTGCTTTTGGGGGATTCTGAAGAGAAGTTGCAGAGGTTGGTGGATGAGTTTGGTAGGGTATGTAAAAGAAGGAAATTAAAAGTGAATATAGGAAAGAGTAAGGTGATGAGGATAAAAAATTAGGTAACGAAAAGATTGGATATCAGATTGGAGGGAGAGAGTATGGAGGTGGTGAATGTATTCAGATATTTAGGAGTGGATGTGTCAGCAGATGGATCTATGAAAGATGAGGTTAATCATAGAATTGATGAGGGAGAAAAAGGTGAGTGGTGCACTTAGAAGTCTGTGGAGACAAAGAACTTTGCCCATGGAAGCATAGGGGAATGTATGAGAGTATAGTTATACCAATGCTCTTGTATGGGTGTGAAATATGGGTGGTGAATGTTGCAACAAGGAGAAGGCTGGAGGCAGTGGAGATGTCATGTCTGAGAGCAATGTGTGGTGTGAATATAATGCAGAGAATTCGTAGTTTGGAAATTAGGAGGCGGTGCGGGATTACCAAAACTATTATCAAGAGGGCTGAGGAGGGGTTGTTGATGTGGTTTGGACATGTTGAGAGGATGGAACAAAATAGAATGCCTTCGAGAGTATAAATCTGTAGTGGAGGGATGGCAGGAGTAGGGGTCGGCCTAGGAAAGGTTGGAGGGAGAGAGTAAAAGAGGTTTTGCGTGCGAGGGGCTTGGACTTCCACCAAGCATGCGTGAGCCTGTTAGATAGGAGCGAATGGAGACAAATGGTTTTTAGGACTTGACGTGCTGTTGGAGTGTGAGCAAGGTAACATTTATTAAGGGATTCAGGGAAACCGGCAGGCCGGACTTGATTCTTGGAGATGGGAAGTACAGTGTCTGCACTCTGAAGGAGGAGTGTTTATGTTGCAGTTTTATAAATGTAGTGTAAGCGCGCCTCTGGCAAGACAGTGATGGAGTGAATGATGAAAGTTTGTCTTTTTCGGGTCACCCTACCTTGGTGGGAGACGGCCGATGTGTTTATATATATATATATATATATATATATATATATATATATATATATATATATATATATATATATATATATATAATA